>BSBK01008027.1:0-90000 GCA_027943335.1 Chamaecyparis obtusa
CTGTTTGGATGTTCACACATGTTTTCTTTCCTAACGTTATTTTATTTACACACAATAGTGGTGCATTCTAGTTGCACCATAGAAGCCGCCAATGAATTCGGGCATCCCCTGCATGACACTTATAAAATTGGGATTCCTATATGTATGGACAAACATGCAGAATATAATAATTTATGATGGTTATAGAGCTTTTATTTACAAGAATCAATCAATGTAGTATATATGGACAGACAGTATGGACAAATCTATGATGGATAAATAAATTATATAGAGAGCCTATGAGCACTTCAAATGGAGCATTCACATCATATGATTTATGAATTAGGATGCCTAATAATAATTGGAATATACCACTATGCCTATTTAAATTTGTAATGGTCAAATTACATTTCCAATTAATTTTGGATTTTTAATATATACCAGCATTTGTATTTGAAATAGGTGACCGTTTTTATTCATTAATTCAACGTTAACCTAATTCTACATTGACTGGAAAATACATTATTTAATTCTGTTTGGAAAGTTCTATTTAAATGGATTATATAAAAGAAAATTCACATATATTTTATTAGTGTTTATAAATTTAATTATGTAATAAAGTTTTTTCAGTTTTTTTATTAGTTAATTTATTTTCTATCTTTGGAAATTTAGGTAAAATGAGTTTGACTTTCATCACTATCAAAATTTGAAGTGATCTTAAGAATATTTTCAATAATATTCTTTTTTTTCTTCTTGAATATAAGATATATAAAGCTTTTTATTTTAAAACAATTTTTCATTTTATTTTATATAAATCTTCTAAAATATACTTATGCTAGTTATTTTTCATTATTAGTACTTTCCAATAGACTAAGCAAGTACTATTTCATCATTTTATAGGTTTTTAGTGATAAATAAAGTTGTTTAGATCAATTACAATTTTTTGGATTTTGTATTTTGTTATAAATTTCATATTTTCTAAACTTAAATGTAATATTTTGAACTTTATAATTTGTAAAAATCATTTTTCTATTATTTGATTGATTAAATTTGTTTGGGTCAATAACAATTTTTTGTTTGTCACTTTTCCCTAGTACCTAGGCCCTGGTAACCATCCTTTCTTACCTTACCATTGTGTGTGGTGAATTCATTAAATGTAAATTACAAGTTGTTTCATGAAGTAGGGAAACTTTTCTTTTGAGTTCATCTTGTGATGCCCAAAAATTGAGTCAAAACATAATATAATAGTAGTCGACAGAGTCCAAGAATCACACATCTCTTATTTTTATTTGATGCTCATCTAATTTGTTTGGCAGGCATTGCTATTGATGATAGTTTCTCTGTTTTTCCATAAGATTCATAATTTGATTATATTCACATCTAGTAAAATTATGATAAAAATAAAATAATTTTTATAATAAAATAAAAATAATATAAAAATAATATATAAAATTATTATTATTATTATTATTATTATCAAAAAGAGGAATATACAATCCCCATCTTGTCCTATTTACCAATCTCCATCTTCCAAATTATCTCCCTCCCCAGCCTTCAAACAAAGTGGTAGACCATCAAATGCTTCTCGGATTAAAGAAGAAATCAAAGCAGGTTTACAAACAACAATTGCATCATCTTTTACCTTGAACAAAAAAGGTAAGAAGAAAGTCTTGGTCAGTTCACCAACAACACTGACTACTAAGACCAAACGAAGTCTCCAACCTGAGTATCTTGGGGGTCTTAACTCATCAAATGCTCATGAAAGGAGGGGAGTTGAGACTAATTCCCCTCTACAATCATGAGGCTCTTATCATGGAATGTTAGGGGCTTAAATGCCCCTAACAAACAAAGGCTCTTTAAGAGCCAATTGTTCAATACCAAATTTGACATTCTTCTACTTCAAGAAACTAAATTGTTGGAGGAGGCAGCAAAAAATTCGTTCACATCCTGGAAAATGGGAACTTTTTGGACATCCCCTTCAAAAGGTGCTTCGAAGGGTCTTGCAGTCCTCTGGGACCCTAATAGGATTTTTGTGGAACAAATAACCTTCAGGAAATACTGGATGCTTTCCTTAGTGAACTTTATCTCTATCAAACTCTCCTTCTGGTTATTCAATATCTACGGTCCCACCTCTATTTTAGATAAAAATAAATTATGGGACCTCCTCGGTACCCTCATACAATCCTTACAAGGGGAATTGATTGTTCTAGGAGGAGATTTTAATGTTGTCCTCAACCATGATGTGAAATCTAGGGGAATCCTTCCCCCTCCTATGGCCATGCTAGATTTCAACCAGTTTAATCATAGTAATAACCTATTAGATGTCTATCCCAAGGTCGGGAAATTCACTTGGACAAATCGATGTATTAATTTCTATAATATTGCAGAACGTTTGGATTAGTTCCTTATTTCGGATTCCTAGTTCCAATCACAGATTGATTATCATTCGCTAATCCTACCTCTCTCAGGTTTTGATCATTATCCAATTTTATTCCAAACCACTGATTCCGCTTCTCATCATAAAGGCACTTTCAAGATCGAACCAATGTGGTTTCGAAATACTAACTTTATTCCATTACTAAGACATTGGTAGGAGAATTCTTCGTATATGGAAGGGACTCGAATATTCAGATTGGTAAAAAAATTACATCTCCTCAAGGTTAAAATTAAAGACTGGAATATTCATTGTTTTAAAAATATCTTTCATGAGGAAACAAGGTTAGAATCGAAGTTAGCAGCTTTAAACGAACACGTCATCCTACATAGTATGGACTGACAATCTTTTTCCAAGGAAAAGCAACTAAAGGATGACCTATCTAAGAAGTAATTTTAAGGGAAGAAATCTATTGGAAACATAAATCTCAGGAGACTTGGCTTGTTGAAGGTGATAGAAATACAAAATTCTTTCATGCTTCAACTAAGCTCAAATGTCTTAGAAATAGGATTGTCCAAATTGAGATTGCTGATGGAATTATAGAAGATGGGAATGACATAGCCACGAAAGGTATCTCTTTCTTCTCCAATCTTTTGACTAAGCAATCTGGGCAACCTTCCAATGATCTTCTAATGTACATCCCTAACTGTGTCACAAAAGTCGACAACATTATGCTTATGGATATGTGCAAGATCATGAGGGACCAAACTATGCCCTTAAGTGGCAATGAAAAATCAGCAAATCAGGGTTAGTCAACTTGACGTGAAAATTTGAACTAGCTATCAACCTAATACCAAAAAGTTGTAAGAATAGAATCTGTAGGAAATTGAATGTAGTTTCTAAACTACTAGGCCTTTTCTAAAAAAAAATTAATATAATTGGTGACAAGTATAGATTTCAATGCAGCAGTACAAAAAATTTAGGAAAAAAATAAGAAGTAGGTGTATGTCTGACCACCTTAATCATGATCAAATGATAATATTTTTTTATAAGATTTTATATATAAGTAGTAGACTCATGCCCGAATGTGACACATATTTTTTTTAATTTTATTCCAAAAAAATAATTAATTATGAATTGTATGATACAACATTTTCAGAATAAGAAAACTCATGTGTCTGACCACCTTAACTCATTCAAAACTTTACAAAATTCAATTTTATTTTATTTTTCCTTATAGTAGGTGAAGCATAGAATGTGACACATTTTTTGAATTTCAAAAATGTTATACCGTCTGAAAGTTATAGTCATTTTTTAATTAGTATATAAATCAACACTTTAGAGGTAACTCAATTAGAAAATAACTAATAATTACTTACCGAATTCAAAATTTGACAGCAATTATATCGATAGAAAGCTGATAATCTCCTTAAAATACCCTTTTCATTTCATCAAATTCGGGTGAAAAAAAATTGCCAGCTACATGGTCGAAGTCTGGAACTCAAAGAAATAGGGGAAAAACACATTTTTGTGACATTTGAAGAGTTGACCAGGTAGGTTTGGTGCACAAAGCAATACTCAGCCTAATCGGGTACTCAATTTTTTTGGGTACCCGAAAATCCCGGTAGAATTTTCAATTTTAAATTTTCCCTCCCCTTTCTCCCTCTTAATTTATTTCCAACCCCTTTCTCCCTCCAATTTCACCATACTTCAATATATTATATATCAAAAATTATATATTAGATTATATATTATATATATTAAATATTACATAATATCTATTATATATTAAATATTATATAATATACATTTTACATTAAATATTATATAATATATATTAATATTAAATGTTACATTATACATCATATATTATATATTATTTTATATGTATTATATATTAATATGTATTTTACAATATATCACATGATATCTTCATATTTATATTGTATGTAATATATATTTTATATTATAATATAAATATTTATATATATATATATATATATATATTATATATATATATAAAATATTGTTGTATATATAATAAAATTAAGTATAGTATATATATATAATATATATATTATATAGGACATATTAATACATAGGTTAATTACACCACTATAAGGCATCCAAAAGGTTTCCAAAGGGGTCATAGAGGGTTCCTACGCGTCCTAACGCTTGAGAAAGTGTATTAGGACCCCTTAGGTCCCTGTGTAACCCCCGACAACACATTAGAGCACTCAATTGTGTCCCAAGGGATCGTATGACCCCTTGGGACACACTTTAATGTTGAAATATGTCAAAAGGGGTCATCGGGACTACCTAGGGGTCCTAGTATGCCTTATCACACGTTAGGACCCCTAGGAAGTCCCCATGACCCATTTTGACACATTTCAACACTTAAGTATGTTCCAAGGGGCCGTATGACCCCTTAGGACACACTTGAGTGTTCTAATGTGTCGAAAGGGGTCAGTGGGACTTCCTACGAGTCATAGTATGCTATATCATGCATTAGGACCCCTAGGAAGTCCTGATGACTCCTTTTGACATATTTCAACACTCAAGTGTGTCCCAAGGGGTTGTATGACCCCTTATGACACACTTGAGAGTTCTAATGTGTCAAATGGGGTCATGGGGACTTCGTAGGGGTCCTAACACATGATATGTCATACTAGGACCCCTAGGAAGTCCCCATGACCCCTTTTGACACATTTCAACACTCAAGTGTGTCGCAAGGGGTCCTATGACTCTTAGGACACACTTGAGTGTTCTAATGTATCGAAAGGGGGTATGGGCACTTCCTAGGGGTCCTAGTATGCCTTATAACATGTTAGAACTCGTAGGAAGTCCCGATGATCCATTTTGACACATTTCAACACTCAAGTGTGTTCCAAGGGGTCGTATGACACTTTAAGACACACTTGAGAGTTCTATTGTGTTGAAAGGGGTCATGGAGACTTCATGGGGTCCTAACATGTGATAAAGCGTACTAGGACCCCTAGAAAGTCCCCATGACCCTTTTTGAAACATTTCAACACTAAGTGTGTCCCAAGGGGTCGTATGACCCCTTAGGACACATTTGAGTGTTCTTATGTGTGAAAAGGGGTCATGGGGACTTCCTAGGGGTCCTAGTACGCCTTATCATGCATTAGGACCCCTACGAAGTCCCCATGACCCCTTTCAACACATTTCAACACTCAAGTGTGTCCCAAGGGGTCATATGACCCCTTAGCACACACTTGAGTGTTTTCATGTGTCAAAAAGGGTCATGTGGACTTCCTAGGGGTCCTAGTAAGCCTTATCACGTGTTAGGACCCCTAGGAAGTGCCAATGACCCCTTTTAACATATTTCAACACTCAAGTATGTTCCAAGGGGTCGTATGACCCCTTAGGACACACTTAAGAGTTCTAATGTCTCGAAAGGGGTCATGGGGACTTCCTAGGGGTCATGGTATGCCTTATCACATGTTAGGACCCCTAGGAAGTCTTCATGACCCTTTTTGACACATTTCAACACTCAACTGTGTCCTAAGGGGTCGTATGAACCCTTATGACACACTTGAGAGTTCTAATATGTCAAAAGAGGTCATGGGACTTTCTAGGGGTCCTAACACATGATAAGGCATACTAGGACCCCTAGGAAGTCCCCATGACCCCTTTTGACACATTTCAACACTCAAGTGTGTCCCAAGGGGTTGTATGACCTCTTAGGAAATACTTGAGTGTTATAATGTGTCGAAAGGGGTCACGGCCACTTCCTAGGGATCCTAGTACGCCTTATCACATGTTAGGACCCCTAGGAAGTCTCGATGACCCCTTTTGACACATTTCAACACTCAAATGTGTCCCAAGAGGTTGTATGACCCCTTAGGACACACTTGAGAGTTCTAATGTGTCTAAAGGGGTCATGGGGACTTCCTAGGGGTCCTAAAGCATGATAAAGCATACTATGACCTCTAGGAAGTCCCCATGACCTCTTTTGACACATTTCAACATTCAAGTGTGTCCCAAGGGGTCGTATAACCCCTTAGGACACACTTGAGTGTTCTCATTTGTCAAAAGGGGCTATGGGGACTTCCTAGGGGTCCTAGTATGCCTTATCACACATTAGAACCCCTAGGAAGTACCAATGACCCCTTTTGACACATTTCAATGCTCAAGTGTGTCCCAAGGGGTCGTATGATGCCTTCAAACACACTTGAGAGTTTAAATATGTCGAAAGGGTCATGGGGACTTCATAGGGGTCCTAGTATTCCTTATCACGTGTTAGGACCCCTAGGAAGTCCCCATGACCCTTTTTGACACAATAGAACCCTCAAGTATGTCCTAAGGGGTTGTAGGATCCCTTCGGACACACTTGAGGATTCAAATGTTTCAAAAGGGGTCATGGGGACTTCATAGGGGTCCTAGTATGCCTTATCATGTGTTAGGACCACTAGGAAGTCCCCATGACCCCTTTTGACACATTAGAATTCTTGACTGCTACCACCCCTTCAGACACAATTGAGCATTCCAATGTGTCAAAAGGGGTCATGGGGACTTCCTAGGGGTCCTAACGTGTGATAAGGCATACTAGAACCCCTAGGAAGTTCCCATGAACCATTTTGACATATTTGAACCCTCAAGTGTGTCCGAAAGGGTCCTACAACCCCTTAGGACACACTTGAGGGTTCTAATGTGTCAAAAGGAGTCATGGGGACTTCCTAGGGGTCCTAACGTGTGATAAGGCATACTAGGACCCATACGAAATCCTCGTGACCCCTTTTGACACATTTCAACACTCAAGTGTATTCCAAGGGGTCGTATGACCCCTTATGACACACTTGAGTGTTCTCATGTGTGAAAAGGGGTCATGAGGACTTCCTAGGGGTCCTAGTACACCTTAGCATGTGTTAGGACCCCTAGGAAGTGCCCATGACCCCTATTGACATATTGGAATGCTCAAGTATGTCCTAAGGGGTCCTACGACCCCTTTAGACACACTTGAGCATTCAAATATTTCAAAAGGGGTCATGGGGACTTCTTGGGGGTACTAGTATGCCTTATCTCACATTAGGACCCCTAGGAAGTCCCCATGACCCCTATTGACACATTAGAATCCACAAGTGTGTCCTAAGGGGTCATATGACCCCTTGGGACATAGTTGTGCATTCAAATATTTCAAAAAGGGTCATGAGGACTTCCTAAGGGTCCTAGTATGCCTTATCAGGCGCTAGGACCCATAGGAAGTCCCCATGACCCCTTTTGACACATTAGAACCCTCAAGTGTGTCCTATGGGATCCTACAACCCCTTTGAACACACTTCAGGGTTCAAATGTGTCAAAAAAGGTCATGGGGACTTCTTAGGGGTCCACCCCTTGGACACACTTGAGGGTTATAATGTGTCAAAAGGGTTCATGGGGACTTCATAGGGGTCCTAGTACACCTTATCATGAGTTAGGACCCCTAGGAAGTCCCCATGACTCTTTTTAACACATTAGAATCCTCAAGTGTGTTCCAAGGGGTCATAAGACCCCTTCAAACACACTTGAGGGTTCAAATGTGTCAAAAGGGGTCATGGGGACTTTCTAGGGGTCCACCCCTTAAGACACACTTGAGGGTTCTAATGTGTCAAAAGGGGTCTTGGGGACTTATTAGGGGTCCTAGTATGCCTTATCATGCGTTAGGACCCCTAGGAAGTCCCCATGACTCCTTTTGACACATTAGAACCCTCAAGTGTGTTCCAAGGAGTCATAGGACCTCTTCAAACACACTTGAGGGTTCAAATGTGTCAAAATGGGTCATGGGGACTTTCGAGGGGTCTTAGTATGCCATATCACACGTTAGGACCCCTAAGAAGTCCCCATGACCCCTTTTGACACATTAGAACCCTCAAGTGTGTCCTAAGGGGTCCTATGACCCCTTAGGACACACTTGAGGGTTCTAATGTGTCAAAAGGGGTCATGGGGACTTCCTAGGGGTCCTAGTATGCCTTATCACATGTTAGACCCCTAGGAAGTCCCCATGACCTCTTTTGACACATTGGAATGCTCGAGTGCTACCACCCCTTCAAACACACTCGAGCATTCCAATGTATCAAAAGGGGTCATGGTGACTTCCTAGGGGTCCTAACGGGTGATAAGGCATACTAGGACCCCTAGGAAGTCACCATGAACCATTTTGACATGTTTGAACCCTCAAGTGTGTCGGAAGGGGTCCTACGACCCCTTAGGACACACTTGAGAGTTCTAATATGTCAAAAGGAGTCATGGGGACTTCCTAGGGGTCCTAACGTGTGATAAGACGTACTAGGACCCCTACGAAGTCCCCATGACCCCTTTTGACACATTTGAACCCTCAAGTGTGTCTGAAGGGGTCCTACGACCCCTTCGGACACACTTGAGGGTTCAAATGTGTCAAAAGGGGTCATGGGGACTTTCTAGTGGTCCTAGTACGCCTTATCATGTGTTAGGATCCCTATAAAATCCCCATGACCCCTTTTGACACATTGGAATGCTCGAGTGTGTCCGAAGCAACCCCTTCAAACACACTCGAGCATTCCAATGTGTCAAAAGGGGTCATGGGGACTTCCTAGGGGTCCTAACACATGATAAGGCATACTAGGACCCCTAGGAAGTCTCGGTAACCCCTTTCGACATACAATTTAAATATTATGATCTATAAATACATATATATATATATATATATATATATATATATATATATATATATATATATATAAGATATTGTTATATAAAATACATATTAATATATAATTATATCTATAATACATATTTAAAAATATATAAAATATTTACATAATACCCCTTAAACATTATATATATATATGTATATGTATATGTGTGTGTGTGTGTGTGTGTGTGTGTGTGTATATATATATATATATATATATATATTTTGTACATATAAATATAATATAAGTTCGTTAAATATATTTATATACAATACATATTAATATAAAAATATATATTAATATAAAATATATATTAATGTATAATTATATATATAATATATATTAGAAAATATATTAAAATATTTACATAATACCCCTTAAACCTTTTATATATATAATATATATAATTTGTACATATATTTATATAATATAAATGTTAAATATAATTATATACAATACATATTAATATATAAAAAATATATTAATTTATAAAATATTATAATATAAAATATATATGACATACAATTTAAAACCCTAAGATATTATAATATAAAATATATAAATTAATATATAATTATATATATAATGCATATTTAAACATTATATATAAAAGTTCAATTTTTTCATTTACTCCCGTCATTTTTTCATACTCGAAAAAATTGGGTACCCAATTAGGCTTGTGCTTTGGTGTCAGGTTTGCCCAAGTGTACTGACACCCAAGCCTACTAAAAAGTCAACATACATTTTCATGCGCTTTTGGACAACTAAAAAGTGGATTTTTTTACATCACCACTTTTTGGCCCCTCATGATCTTGCACATACCCTTATGTCTCCTTTTACACTAAATGAGCTCAGAGAAGTTGCCTTCTCCAAGGCTCTGGATAAAGCCCCTAGGACAGATGGCTTCACTATGTTATTCTTTCAGAAATCCTAGGATTTTATGGGAAAAGACATCCTTCTAGCCTTAGAAGAGGCTACAATTCATAAGACTATGCTTAAAGAGCTGAATCATACCTGGATTACACTGATTCCTAAGAAAGAAAATCCTGAAACATTTGCAGATTTTTGCCCTATTTCATTGTGCAATTCATTGTATTAAATCTTTACAAAAGCTATTTCTATTCGACTAGCTAGAATCCTTCCTAGAATTATCTCAGAAGAACAGGGGGGATTTTTCCCTGGAAGAGAAACACCAGAAGGGGAAATTCTAGCTCATGAATTATTACATTTGATTCAACTACAAAACAAATCAGCAATGGTTCTTATATTAGATATGATGAAGGCATACGACAAGTTCGGCTGGGAGTTTCTTGCCTTGGTGCTTACTAAGCTTGGTTTTCATATAAATTGGATTAAATGGATCTTGGCTTGTGTATCCTCCCCATCTTTTTCAATTATTATTAATGGATCCCCAAAAGGTTTATTTTCATCATTCAAAGGTATTAGACAAGGGGACCCTCTTTCCCTGTTCTTATTTATCCTTATGGCGGAGGGACTGAGTAGGTCAAGAATTCATGCCAGACAAATTGGAAAGTGGAAGGGTATCTCTTTAAATGATAGAAATGACCCCCATACACATAATTTATTCGCAGATGACGCCCTCCTATTTAGACAAGATTCAATATCTAAATCTCAGATTATCAAACAAGTTTTAGATGAGTATTCTCTAGCCTCTGGCCAACTTATCAACATAGCTAATTAAATAAAATATTTTCTTCTCTTAAATGTTTCACCATTAGTCCAGCAACATCTTCAAAACTTATGGGGCTTCTTAGTTGGAGAATTCCCTTGTCGATACATTGGTATCCCATTTTTCCCTGGCTCAAAAAAACACCTTTTCTGGGATAAAATTATTTTTGCAATTTCACAACATATCCTTTCATGGAAACATAAGTGGCTAACTCTTTCAGGAAAAATGCTTTTGATTAAATCTGTCCTTAATGCCATTCCCATATACTTGATGTCAGTACTCCGTATGCCTAAACGGATAGTAGAGGAATTACAATCTATTCTTAGAGATTTCTTATGGGTAGAAAATGTATCAGAGAAGAAAAAAAACACCTCTCCTTGCCTGGTCTAAAGTCTGCATGCCAAAGTCTCATAAAGGCTCAGGGATTAGGGACTTATCTTTAAAAAATAAATCCTTGGGTGCCAGATTACTTTGGAAACTTTATCAAAATCCAAACATGAAATGGGCCAAGCTAATCACATCCAAACATATGGATTCCAATGACAGAGAAAGGATCTTCACAACAACAGTATTACATAAGGGGTCTCTTATGTGGAACTTCATGATCTCCTGTTAGGATCTCATTTTACCCTCCCTATCATGGTTAATTCATGATGGATCCAAGGCCCAGTTTTGGGAGGAATCAAGGAATGGACATCCCCTCTATCCCAGTTAAGGTATTGGTCTCCCTTGGATGGCTACCTTAAGCATACTTGGGGTGATCGAGTGTGCCACTATTTAGATATTCATGAGGGCTTTGTAAATTGGAAGATTCTTCCCCAATTTAGAGATGCATTAGATTTGGTTTTAGAGCTTCAAGTAATACTCTCTTCAAGATGAACTTATTTGGCTCGGCTCCCCCTCGGGCCATTATACAGTTAAGATGGGTTACAAATCCAACTTCCAACATCTTCAAGAGGATTCCTGGCCTACTAAAATTTTATGGGGTCCGGCCTGCCTTCCAAAAGAAAGTGCTTTTTCTTGGCTCACCATTCAAGATAGGGTCCTTACTGGGGCTAGGCTTGATAGGCTTGGGATTTTGGTAGTATTTCCTTGTACCCTATGTGGTTATTTTATGGAAACATCGGATCACTTATTCCTCTACTGCCCCTTTTCCAAAGACTCTTGGTATTGGCTCTTTCAGAGACTTGGGTGGTCAACAAAAATTGGTCCTACTATTTGTGATCAATTTAAATCATGACCTTTAATGTTTAAGTCCTCTACATTTTCTTCCCTATGGGAAATCAGTCCCTCAATTCTTTTCTGGAACATTTGGCTTGAGAGGAATGAGAGCGTATTCAGGAACATGCCTTCTCCATGGGAACATGTTATTTATATAATAGAAAAGTAATTTATGAATTCATGATATCCTATCATACTAAACATATTATTAGTAAAAAAAATTTCACAAAATGGGACTTTTTCATTCATTATAACTGGGCCCTTCTCCAAATACTACCATCCCATGGTTCCCAAACCCCAAAGCCATCTACATCAGACCAACAATTTTCCACTTGGATAGCTCCTCTACCTAGTTTTGTCAAGTTGAATTATGATGGTGCCTCTAGGGGAAATCCAGGCATTTATGGAGCTAGGGTTGTTTTAGAGATTCACAAGCTAAAATCATGAGAGCAGTCTGTAAGAAATTACGCCCTGATACTAACAATGTGGCAGAAATTGAAGCACTTCTCCTTGGTCTTTCCATTTCTTTCTTCATGAATATCCCTCATATCATTGTTGAAGGAGATTCAATCGTGGTCTTCAATACAGTTTCCTCTAGACAAACCTCATCCTGGAAGCTTAAGTACATATTACATTTGATTCTTGCAAAAATTTGAGGTCCCTCCAATCATTCAAAATCAAGCATTGTTTTAGGGAGGCTAATATGCTGGCTTATTTCCTTGCAAATAAAGCCATAGATGATCCTTTTCCTTAGCAAGAAGTTGATATTAGTCACCTCCCATACTTAATTTAATTGGCCTCCCATAGTGGCTTTCTATATTACTGATTATATCTGGCTATTATTTTACTAATAAATCATTCAGTCTGTTTCCCTACTTCCATGTACCTATGGGAGCATGTTTGGACCTATGAAACCATTTTTAGCTTTTACTTGCTATAGAGATCTTTTTTTTATTATTTGGAATGCTTTGCAGGATGGTGGACTTGCTTATATAGTGCTGGTGTATGCTTGGCTGATTGGTGTTGCCGATACTTTTGTCTTTGTTACTTTATTGTCAGACTTCTTGGTTATCCATACTATTATTGTGCTTCAAGATGGATGCATCAGAGTTGACATTCTCCCATTGCCTATTTTACGCATTGCAATTCCTGCACCTGTGGACCTGTTACGTTTGCTCATGGACACTGCGGGTTGCATGGACGTGGCCATAGTTTAGTCTTTTGTGGTGTTTATGGATGATTGGTGCCTGGATATGCCCTCGACATCCAGGATATCTCCTTCTTTGTTTGTCCCTTCTTCTTCATCCCTTTTCTCCCCTGGGTTTTTCAGATGTATGTGGGTTGGGTGGGTTTTGATTTGATATTGTTCTTGATATCTTGGGTGGGTTTTTGGGTGGGGGGATGGGGTAGTTTCTTTTAGGATTCATATTTTTTCCTCGGGCTACAACCAGGGGTTTTCTTCCTGGTTCTTTCCCGCTGGTATGTCCACCTGAACCAGGCAACTGTATTAACTTCATTTTATTTTAATATAATTTGTGGCTCTACCACTTTTATCATATATATATATATATATATATATATATATATATATATATATATATATATATATATATATATATATATATATATATATATATATATATATATATATATATATATATATATATATATATATATATATTCATAATTGTAATTTCTTTTTAAAAAATGGGACAAAAACATAATAGTATTTTCATTTTTGACAAATTCAAACAACAAAGAGAAATAAAATGATATCTAAAATGTATTTAGAGGTATCCTGATGTCAATAAGTTAGCTAAATATTATTTAATAATATAAGTAGAAGATTTAAGTTTGATTAATTTTATTGAAGTAATTTAATTGAGATTGTAAATAAACATGTGTTAAAATGTATGTACTTTAAACTTAACTTGGTTGAAAAATAAACATTTTTTGATCTTCCACAACAACTTTAACTTACAAAGATTAATGTTAAATGAAAACATTGAAAAAATTAATTTTAAACATATTTCTAACTTTACCATAATTTTATCTCTAATTCAACTATAAACTTAATTATAATTATATATTAGATAAATTTGAATTGAACTATAAATTTAATTATAATTTATTATATTAGAGAAATTTAAAAATTATATACAATACAATTAAAACTACAACTAATTACATAACTTAAAACTACAATTAATCTAGCCACTACGTGGCACTTGTTTATTTTTTTAGCATACAATTTTGAAATATATTTTTCATTTTATGTTCTTTGCAATGAAGGTACAATGGCTATGTTGATTTTATAAAGAATAGTGATTTGTACATGTTGGGTGGTCCCACAATAGTGTAAAAAAACTTCACTTTCAAACACCTATTGCCGCAAAACTATATTAGGAATTTGAAGATGATGTAAACTAGAGTCTTTTAGAATTTTATTTCTAGTTTGTAAATATAGTTTTTTTTTAAATTAAAATTGATTTGAATCCATTTTTCTTTCTCCTTCAAAAAGTGGTTTGTATGAAAAACTAACGTTTTTGAGTGACTGTCACTTGGATTAGCATAACTTTTTTTTCAAAAATGATAACTATGTAATTCTTTCAAGGTTATATTGTTAACTTCAATATCTAATGGATGTAATTCATTTTGGTTTAATATTTCATATTTTATTAAGTTCTAAAGTGAGAGTAATTATAATTTAGATGTATACCTTCTTTTGGATCGCCCTAACTTGATCTGTATTTATCGAAATTCATTTTTTCTTTTTTTGATAGAAAGGTAACACAAATACACTTTTCCTAAAAAAATTTCATTTTTTTTCTAACTTACTATTTATCCTGAAGCGTTGAAGAGACGGGTTGTTGAATGACCAAACAACCTATGTTTAATTAAAGTTAATTTTGAAAGTAACAATGAACTCAATATGTATTAAAATTATAGTCATTAGAAAGATTACTTGAAGTAGCATCGTCTGGCATTTTTTATTTCAGGACATTATCTTGTTTAATTGGTCTCTGTTTTAGGGCTTGAAAGACATATTTTTTGTTTTTTGTTTTTCATCTTGAAAAAAAATTCTGGTTTGGGGTCTTCGCACAAAGACCCCCTTCACCTGAAGACATCCCAGGGTCTTCGTGTGAAGACCCTTGAGAAAAATCAGGTGGGAACAAGCCAGTTGGACTTTTACCCGACTTACTTCACCCAAAGTGGGTCGGCTAATTATGGTAATTTTTTTTCGACATGGTATAAAATAAATTTATTTTTTTCATTTTTCACACAATTGCAATCAAATTATTTTGCACTTTTCACTATTGCTCTGATTTTTTCAAAGGTGTTATTTTGGAGGAGAATTGCTATTGGTGTTTTTATCAAAGACATTTTTGGAGGATAATAGCTATTGGTGTTTTTTTATCAAAGACATTTTTTTTGAAGAGGAGAATTACTATTGCCAAATTTTTAGAAGACATTTTTTTGGAGAGAAGAAATGGGGAACAAGAAGGGAAGACAAAGTAAATCTATAAGAAAAAGGTCACCTAGTACTGAACAAACAAATCGTGAAGCTACATTGACATATTATTATAAAAGCAAAGAAGGTATGATCCTATCTACCTCTAATTTTATGTGTCCAAATTTTATGAACCTATACTCTATTTTTCTCTAATTTGATTCATTTTTTTGCATGTAGCTCGCAATCAACATGTGGTCAAGGTGAAGGAGAAGCTCAAGTAGGAGGGTCAAGCCAAGTTGAAGAAATGCACATTGAAGAAGGGTCAAGATCACTCCCTACGAAAGCTCAAGAAATTTATGTTGGAGAAGGGTCAAGATCACATGCTCCTACTAGTATGGATGAACTTATAGATCTAGCTCAAACTATAAAGAGAAATATTAATTATAGAAACTTAGATCATTTACTTACAATAGATGTGGAGAAATTGAGATCATTTGCTAATGTTCAACCTTTAAGTCTTGCTAAGAAGAGGTCAATGAATAAGATAGCAAGAGAAATATTGGCTAAATTTGATAATTTTGAAACACTTGAATAAGCCCAATTTCTTTTAGTTGTACACTTATAAACAAAAAGTTGGAAGAGACATTAAAATTATTGGGTATAGACACAACATCAAAGAAGAGAAAAGTTGTTGACATGCAAACTGATATGATTGAAAATCTTAGGAAAGGTTTGAACTAGGTAGGGAAGCGATCTCAAACTAAAGATAAGACCATTACAAGAAGAGTTACATTGACATCCATTGTAGGTAACACTATGTCCTAAAATAGAAAAATATGTTTAGTTTCATCCCGGGTTGGTTTTAGTAGGAAAACAATATCACGATATGTTAAGAGGAGAATTCTTTTGGATGATAGCACCTTGGAAGGCAATTGGAAAATCATGTGTAGAGATCCTCATTTTGATAGGATTGCTGAGGGAATCAATAATTTGGTCACATTATTTTGGAATGATAATACTCATCCTCCATCAAATAGTAGAGATGTTATCAAACATAGAATTGCAGCTAATCAATCTGAACATCATATAAAACATTGGGTGGACACAACGCAACATGAAATGTATGTGTCATTTTGTAGTTCAAATCCTAATATAAAGATTGGGCAAACATTGTTTGAAAGATTGAATCCATAGGACAAACAAAGTGTTTGAAACATTTTGTTTTCATTATCATATTGAATTTGATCTCCACTATCAGGTTTTTCAAAAGTTTGTAGAAGACACTTATGGTTTTGAATATACTCCTCCTACTAGACGAAGTGAATTCATCTCATCCATTTTATGTGACAAAAGAGATGATACAAATGGTCAAATAGATTGCATAAAAGGAATATGTGAAACATGTGATGATTTGGCTCTTTTCCCTTTGAAAAATGAAATTATTGATGTAACAAAGATGGTCAATTGCAAGAGTTACAAATATGTAAATAATGAAAGAAAATTTGGGAAAGAATCTAAAATATTAGAATTTTTTGAAGAGGAACTAACTATTGGACCATTTATGGACAAATTTAAAAAATTGATTCAACCCTACATTCATCATGCTTTTTTTGCAAAGTAGCAAGCACAATAATTCCAAACACTGAGAGACAATTTCTTACTTGGAACTATTCTATCAATTGTTGATTTCACAGAAAACTATTCATTTATTCATCAAAAGGCAATTCAATCAGAATACTATTTTTAGAGAAGATTACTATAATGGTACATGTGTGTTATCGACATATACAGTTAGATTTAGATGGTATTCAGAGCACATTTGAAGCACGGGTCATCAAGAAGGAATATCATTTTTATATAAGTGATGATAAAAAAACATGACATTCATTATGTAGAACACTGCTTCAAGATGATTTTTGCAAATTTGAAAGAAAGGAACATAAAAAATTGATAAACATAATGTTTGGTCAGATGGATGTGCTGCACAATTCAAATCATCCAGACCATTTTATGCGCTATGTAGATATCATCATAATGAAAACATACCACATGTCTGGAGTTTCTTTGAGAGTGGACATGGAAATGGTGAACATGATAGTGTTAGATCTTGCATCAAACGTGCTCTACAAAAGTATCAAATAAATTATAAGGGAGTTCGTATAAAAAATGCACATGATGTTGTTGAATGGTGCAGGACACATTTTGCATCAAACGAGGATGACACATCATCACGAATGACTCAAGCAATACCATATAGAGAATTTTGGGAGATAAAAGGTATGCACGTGTTTCTAAATCATGCATGTGTGATATACATATTTATTTGTGTTTGCAAGAGGATAGAAAAGACATGATCTTTGCATTCATTTTTTATTACAAATTGTTGCAATTGGATGTTGAACACCAAGGACTACTCATGCTTTTGTTGTCACTGCATTGTTGACAACTATGAGGAATGTATCAATCAGTAATGTGGATATATAGGTGCCTAGAATCTGGAGCCACTAGTTGTTACTGATACATTTGATAGAGATGAAGATGAAAACTTTGATGACATTCCTTTAATTTCTACTGATTACGATCATATTTTAGGATTAGTCAAAATTGGTAAGTATAATAAATTGAGTTTCACATTATATGACATTGAGTTGCATGTATATATATAGATTATAGTTTTAACTAAATCAATTTTAGGATCTCACATATAATTTTTTTGTACAAGAGATGTCTTTGCAGTGATTGTTGAACCTAGAAATGTAGGAGTTGGTTACTATTTATTGTGTTGTACTGTAGAGAGGATGAATTTAATTGATCCTAAAGAAAGATATGGATTGTTGTTCCCCATAGGTTTTCATTCTTTACATGTCAATATATTGTTCATTTTATAAATATAAAATTTCAAAGTTTTAATTTTATTTAAATTTATATTGTAAAACTTTGCGACCTGCAGGTTCAATTGTTTTAGAGGGAACATATTTCAAGAAAATCAAAGTAATTCAACATGGTGTTCACTTTTTTTATTACCAACTAGACAATAAGGTGTTTCAATATAGCCACCTAGTAGTTGCCACCTCCCTTTGTCTCCATCTAGTTAAATCTCAATGTGGATGTCGTAAGTGGAGACTAGATAGTGAGGATCATGAGAAAATATTACATGTTCTCCATGAGAGGTCTGAACCACTTGAGTTGGTCTAAAAAGTAAATTACATACATATTTCATGTGTTAGGACATACTTGACATCTCTAGATTAAATTGACTGTACTTTTTTGATATATTGAAACATATGATGGATTATATTTTGTTCATCTATTAATAAGAATTTGATTATATATTTTGACACGGTTCAATGCTTTTATATATGTTTTGATGGTTCAATGATTTTAATATATAGTTATGTATGTTTTTAATAATGTTTTTATACATATGGTTTTATATGTATGCTTTGATGGTTCATTGATTTTATATGTAGTTATATAAATGCTTTTATGTTTGTTAGAGTGAACGTGTTAAATGGATGATATTAAGTTTAGAAATTACTTATGGTTCGTTAATTACATATTATCTTTTTATTCTTTATGGTGGTTCAATTATATTACTTAATAGTTAAAGATCCCTTTAAGACCTCCCCTTAAGACATTAGTTAGGTTACTAAAAATATTAGCTAGGTTACTAATGGTCCATTAGTTAGGTTACTTATGACATGTTAGTTCTAGATTACTTATATTACTTATAATCCATTAGTTACATGTTAACTTGTTATTTTTTATGATATTAAAATTAGATTAACTTATTAGTTAGAGATCCCCTTAAGACCTCCTCTTAAGTAGTTATATAAATACTTTGATGTTTGTTAAAGTAAACATGTTAAATGGATGATATTAAGTTTAGAAATTACTTATGGTTCATTAATTACATATTATCTTTTTATTTTCTATGATGGTTCAATTATATTACTTAATAGTTAAATATCCCCTTAAGACATTAGTTAGGTTATTCATTAGTTAGGTTAATTATTACATGTTAGTTCTAGATTACTTATATTATTTATAATCCATTAGTTACATATTAACTTGTTATTTTTTATGATATTAAAATTAGATTAACTTATTAGTTATAGATCCCTTCAAGACCTCCTCTTAAGTAGTTATATAAATGCTTTGATGTTTGTTAAAGTGAGCATGTTAAATGGATGATATTAAGTTTAGAAATTACTTATGGTTCATTAATTACATATTATCTTGTTATTTTCTATGATGGTTCAATTATATTACTTAATAGTTAAAGATCCCCTTAAGACCTCCCCTTAAGATATTAGTTAGATTACTAATGATATTAGTTAGGTTAATTATGAAATGTTAGTTCTAGATTACTTATATTACTTATAATCCATTAGTTACATATTAACTTATTATTTTTTATAATATTAGTTACATATTAACTTGTTATTTTTTATGATATTAGTTACATATTAACTTGTTATCATATGATCATGTATCAAATCAAATCAAATCATATAACTATCTAACCATAATAAAATCAAATCATGCAACCATACCATAATCAAATCATGTAACCATCATCTAAACATAATCAGATCAAATCATGTTACTGCCTAACTATGTAATCAAATCAAATCATATAACCGTTTAACCATAATCAAATCATGTAATTATCTAACCATAATCAAATCAAATCATGTAACCATCTAATCGTTTAATCAAATCAAATCTTGCAACTGTTTAACCATAATCAAATCATGTAACCATCTAACCATAATCAAATCAAACCATGTAACTGTATGACTGTAATCAAATCAAATCAGATCATGTAACCATCTAACCATGATATCAAATTAAATCATGTAACCGTTTAACCATAATCAAATCATGTAACTATCAAACCATAATCAAATTAAATCATGTAACCGTCTAATCATTTAATCAAATCAAATCATGCAACTATTTAACCATAATCAAATCATGTAACCATCTAACCATAATCAAATCAAATCATGTAACTATCTAATCATAATCAAATCAAATCATGTAATTGTATGACCATAATCAAATCAAATCAAATTATGTAACCATCTAACCATAATCAAATCAAATCATATAACTGTCTACCGATAACCAAAGTAACTATAACCAAAGATCATAAACACATAAATCATCTATGCATCTAGGTCTACAATATATAAATGTTAAATATATGTGAAACGTTCAGAACATAAATCAAATATGCATGCAACAAATATCCTAAGGTATCCTAGACTGATCAAGTTGCATACGAATAGAACAACCCTCTAACCAAGTTTCATGAGCATCCTCTACATGTGAAGCAATAATAGACCCCTACAAATTTTGTACAACAACTTGTCAAATATATACGTACATTCCTATATTATAATTATATACAAAGTATTTGAAATATATTAATACATGAATTTAAACTCAAGTATATTTAAAACCTACCTGAGCACTAGTAGGTGTCGCCTCTACTGAATCTCTCATGCATACATGCTCTGATCCCACGCTAGAGGTAGTACGCTCATGAAACTATGCCTACAAATATTTTATATAGAATACAAATGTACGTGAGCATTAGTACACATAACTATGTAATCAATTTATTGACTAGAAATAAATTAAAAATTAAATTTATAGCCGGGTCTTAGGAGAAAGAGGAACATCAGCGTGCACCATCACATCATCTATGGAAACACCATCACGCACATCATCTCAGGTACCAATCCTCTCTAATGAGGAGTGTAATGGGGAGTGTAGCTGAGAAGGGAGTGATGTAGATTCAGAGTCGGGATGAAGTAGAAGATCCATTTAAATGAAGCCATGTCAATGTCAGCGGTGGTCTGTCTCAATCCCTGTAACTGCTCCTCAAAACCATCCAGGCCCTTCATTATGATGAAAAAATCACCAAGATGTATCCCTCCCTATGTAGTTGTAGAGTGATCAGCGAGTGCAAAGTTCTCTGAACTATGAGATGCATGAGACAATGGTGTACTCTGAGGTGGTGGAACTGGAGGGCCCTAAGAGATTCTAATGGTGTCTCTGACAGACTTTATAGGGACCCTCTCTGATTGAGAAATATAGGTATATGACTATAATAGGTCCTCCAATAAATACAATATCATCTAAACGTAACTTTGATATCCAGTAAGAGCTTGTATATAACATGGTCTAGGGAGACCTATTGGCAAGTGATTTTTTGAGAGCACTATGGATCACTTGAGGGTTGTCAATTATGGAAACACTTACGTTTTAGTGATCACATGTAGTCAGTATGAGTGTTGGAGACACAGTCATGAAAATGATTAAGTACATAATTAGATTTACAGAGTATTATAATATTATTTTGGTCAGTGAAGATAGTATATTCTATAGGATGGCTTGCGAGCTTAGAGGAAGACATTTTGGGATATGAATGAGAGCTTTGGTTATGGTCGCATGTTTTTTGGTATTGATATCATAAATTTATAGCGATATAAGGGCATGCGAAGATAGAGGAACAGTGAAATAGGGCATATGAACAATCGTGATGATTAAGGAAATGCTAGATAGAATGGTAACGTGCTAAGTCAGATAAAGATTGTATATTGCCGACACTTTGTAATACAAGATCATCAACTCATTATTTATTATTTTCATAAGTAATGATTATGTTTTGCATTGTATTTAAGAGCCGACTAGATGACAAAATAGATATAAATAAAGAGTGTTTTGTGAAAATGATAGATGAAGAAGATATGTATGAGATATGGATGCGAATTTAGGATATCAGTAATGGTTGATAGCAGATGCGAGATTAGAGATTGATAGAGACTATTGAGAGCCATAACTAGAACAATCAAAGCATATCAAATGCTTGTATTGTTCATCCTTGAAGAACACTTTTGTAATTGAATTATTGATTGTAAGAGTTGTAAGCTCACTATGCCTTTAACAGGGTTTATATTCCTCTAACAAGGAAATGTACTATGTAATACTCAGCTCCTAACAGGGCTAGATCTCCTGACATGGATACTATATTTTAGTGCATAGTTGTGGGTACCATCCCCACCAAGGTTTTCCCTTGGCCAAGGTTTCCTCAAAAACAAATAATGGTGTTATGATTTATGTGTTATGTGTTTATGTTCCTTTCATTTCAGCATTCATATGGTTTATTTGGAATTGGTTTAAGTTTAATTTAAATTGTTTTAATACTAATTCCCCCCACCCTCTCAGTATTACTCAATCCTAACAATTGGTATAAGAGCTATTGGCCCTTGGAGAGAAAGCCTAACAGCTTAAGGGAGATCAGAATGGATTCAAAAAATTTGTAAGAGAAATTTGAGGCAGCACTTGATGACCTGGACAAAGAAAAGGCTGAGAATGGTGATTTGAAATTAAAATTAAGAAGAGCATAAGGTTTTATCAAGAAACTAAAGGAACAACTTCAAGTTTCAAGAAGTCAGAGACAAGACCTTATGGAAAAGATTCAGACAATGATACATCAAACCAAGTAAAGAAGCTAGAGCAAGAAAAAGAACAAATAATATTTTGATTATTAAAGAGATTCAACATGAAAAATATGCAAGATAAAAAGAGCAAACACACAGATAGGAGAAATGAAAATTGAACTTGATCACTACAAGGATAAATGCCTAGAATTCAGATCATTAAAGGTGAACTCACTCAATCCAAATTACGCATTGAGAAGTTACATATGAGAAGTGATAAGATTGATGAACAAAGATAGAGACAAAAACCTAAAGGAGATATGAATGGATTTAGATACAATAAAGGAGACTATTCTAAAACTCACGAAGAATCACATGAAGCAAAGATTGAAGAAAGACCTACTCTTGAGATACCTAGAGATCGGACCAAACCTTTCAGAGGTAGATGCTATGGATGCAACAAATTTGGACACGTGAAAAGAGATTGTAGAGGTAAAGGCCATTTCAAACCCTTTACTGGTTATTGTCATAATTGTTATGTATATCAACACAAGAAAGAAGAATGTAGGAAACCTGATGAGTTAAGAAATAGATAAGATTACATCAAAGAAGAATCAATAGTGAAGATCACATGTTACAAATGCAACAACCTTGAGCATACTACAAGGTATTGTAAACTTCAAGTTAATCAAGATAGAAGACCATCCACATGTTACAAATACAACAACTTAGGACATACATCAAAGTTTTGTAGGTACAATGGAATGGACAAAAGAAGAGGACCACCTCCTATGGTTATAAAGAAGAATATTAGTGACAGTGGTAAAAGTCTTAGTGAATACATAGATGAATTCAAGAATCATTTCAAGAAACCAACCGATGAAGATGATGAAAAGATATGGAAGGTAAAATATTTTAATAAGGCATTGGTTCAGGGAGAGACAATAGATGATATTGTGTCTTCGCATGATGCTAACATTGCTACATCGACCTAAAAGGTCGAGCATGGCCTTAGGGGGAGCGCAGACAAAAGATTATATCCAACCCCTGATTATGTGGAATAAGCTCATGTGAGCTTAGATATGGTGTATAAAAACACTATGGAGTCTATATCTATAATCACATCAGTTAAAGATTCATATCCTATGAGCACGATATTTGTGTTTGATTGGACATTGTGCAAAGTTGAGCTAACTATGATAAATGCACTTACTCACCTAGTGATGGATAAAAGACCTCAAGGCATATCATTTCTTCACCATTTGATAAGCAGCGACCAAGGAGAGTAGAGTTAAGAAGCACATCAACCACCTAGCAGCCACACTATGTGATCGATTAAAGAAAAAGTTCTAGAATATAGCATATTCAATGTATTTAGATCACATTCAAGGTACAAGTTTAAAAGACACCCTTTTAAGTCTTGTGAGGATGATCCTGAAGGAGCATTTTTGCATTTACCCCATACAGTGTCCTTCACGTAGAAGACATTAGGGCTTACATTAATTGTAAGTATGAGACTATAGGGGATGTGTAAATATATAGGGAGATAGATGAAATGATAGAATCAAATGGAAAAATGAAAGAAGATTTCAAACACTTAGAAGACCAATCAAGCATAAAGCTAACCCTCCTGAATGAATTCATGAGTGAGACTAAATGGTTTAAGATTATCCTAACCATAGTGCATGATCAGTTTATCTGGATAGGAGAGTAGCCTGTGAAGAATGTAGTCAGATAATTCATGATATAACTAGACTAGACAACACTGGAGCCATCCTTATGGTAGAGAAAAATATTAAGAAGCAAGTAGAAATCCTAACACATTCCAAATGGGATAAGTGAGTGATGACTATCAATGATATATTTCAACAAGATGTTAGACTGGTAGAAATGCTACTAGGATATAAGCTATACTATAGTAGCAGACCTAATTCTATATCAGCAGGATTCATAATGATGGCTTATAGAATGGTGAAAGAGAACACTAAGTATAACCTATATGAAATTATGGCACAACAATTCTTGGAGAATGTGAGGATTGTTAAGAAGGACAAGTCAAAAGCATTCAGATTTGGTTTACTTTTGATACATGTGTACATTCACATTGAGCATAAATTTCCCAAAATGCACCCTAGAGTATGGAAGGAAAGCATACCTTCTAGTATACAAATATCAGAGAGCTACCAGAGATAGAACAAAGATTGGGTAGATGGTGAGTTGTTTGCTATATCAAAATTCTACAAAGGCAAATGAAGGAAAGGTACACAATTCCTGACGAACTAGTTAAAAGATATAAGGATACAATTTGTTTCATGGCTGAAACTAATTGTGTGTTCTTTGAAGCAGTTGATCCTAGGAAGAAATGGTGCTACCCTATGGGCTATGAGGTTAGTTCTGAGGTTATTGTAATGCAGATTGAACATTTACTAGCATCTAAGATAAATACATCTGAAGAGAGATGGGGAAACTATGAAGAAAAGTTGGCAAAGGTTAGAGGAGAATAGGATAAAGGAACAAGGAAGAGGAAGATAGAAAAGATAGTTGATGAAATGGCAGCAGAGGCTAGAATCACAAAAGAAGAGCTAAAGGAAGTAAGAACTAAGATGATAGAAGGATCTTCTACCATGAGGATTGAAGCCCCTCCACCTTCTGAAGCAGAAAAGATAGTAAGTCCTACCTCAGACATAATTGATTTATCAGTCACCCCTGAGAAGATAACACAAAAAGATGTACCTAAAAGCACACCTATGAGATCTACAAGATCAAACAAACCTAGCATCCCTAAGAAACAAAAAGTTGAAGTAGAAGAAAAGAGAAAAGAAGATAAGGTGACTGAGAAGAAAGAAGAGAAAGTAGAACAGAAGAAAATAGAGAACCTATGGAAACCTGACATAAAGATTTTACAGAAAAGAATAATAAGAGATGGTAACTTAAAGACCCTTAATAGATATTATGAGAGATATAATTCTACTAATCAATTAGTGATTGAAGATATAGTGATTGAGCACATTCTAGTTTACAAAAAGAACTTATTAGAGATTGAAGGCAGTATTCCAAAAGATTTGTATGAGAAGCTAGAAATCATAAAATAATTAGCACAATTAGAGGATGAAACAATAAGGAACAAATCAATTGAAGATATGTTTCCTGTAGTTTCTATACAAGAAAGAGAGAGAATAATTAAGGAACTCAAACCCCTACTACGGACTAAGGCCATACTTGTAAAGTTAATGGTGAGGAAATATGATGAGGTAATTGAGGATACACAGAAGGCATTGGATCAAATCATGATGAGAGACATGCCTGAGAAGACTTCACCTCCAAAAGCCACCAAGCCTACACCTTTGGGAATGGGATAAATCTCTAAGACAATTGAAGAGAGTATGGAAGCAAGCAAAGTAAACAAGCAACCAGACTTCTTTATTGCTAGTGTACCTATGACTCTTGACACTTCACTAGATGAGAGTGACCTGTTTCAAGGAAACTTAGATAGTGTGATGATAGAAGAAGAGGAAGGACAGAAAGAGGAAGAACATAGAAAAGAGATAGGGACAGACAAAGGAGAAGAGGTAAGAGCTGAGATCAAAAAAGAACCTGATACTTCTTCCATCCTATTGTTGGCAAGTATGGCCAAGCCTGTGAGCACTGATGTGGAGAGTATGGATGAGATCGATGAATTAATGAGATTATCCTTCATGGAATTTGCTATGGCAAAAGAGAGGTCAGAACAAAAAGGAGATAAGAAGGTTAAGGTGATCGCTAGGGCGGTAGATACTGTGAATAAGATACTTCCTATACCTCTTATATTTCAAGGAAAAGATGATGCAGAGAACCTAAACATGGCACTAGATAACTTTGACAGCCATTATGAGTCACTTGTGAAGATCGCAGAGGAAAAATCAGAGAAGAGATACCTAGAAATGAAGTTGAAGGAAGTTTTCCAGTCCATCTCATGGGACTTGGGCATTCTGAAAGAAACTACAATTAAGGCCAAAAGTTGTGTTGCACAAGGAAGAAAGTTGTATAGTTATTTCATCAATCCTATCAGACACATCAAAAACATTGAGGACATTAGAGCTAAGGACAAGGCTACCTTAGAAAGTATGATGGACAGTTGTGAGACCTCCTCACAAACTGTATTGAAAATGGATAAGCAAACATCCAAAATCTTGGATAAAGTAAATGTCTTGCATATAGAGAAAGGGAGAGTAGTGACAAGATTTGGTTTGCTAAAGAGTTTAATCACTCCTAAGCTATCAATTCTTGAAGCTCATCTCACTGAGATGGAAAATATTAAGGAGTCAATGACAAACTTTGTACCCACTGAGCTAAAGGTAGCAGAGACTCCATCTTATGCACTGAATGGACTGATTCACGTCATTGAACTATTGATTAAGTCATGGAATGATAAAGTGAAGACCTTGGAAGATTCCTTCCAAGATATTATGAAGTTGGTGAGTAAGACCAAATCCTACATGTTTGAAATTTTGATGTTTTGTGAGTACCTTTTCCATTGATGTCAAAGGGGGAGAAGAAGAGGAAAAATGAAAAGAAGAGAAAAAGAAAATTGTAAAAAAAAAAAAGAGTAAAGAATATGTATATGTATATAGAAAAGAAAAGTAGAAGGAAGAGTACAGTTAGTGCTTTTGACACTTAGTCATTTTTAGCTAAGTGTTGCCATCAATGCCAAAGGGAGAGATTGTTGGCAAGTGATGTTTTGAGAGCACTATGTATCACTTGAGGGTTGTCATTTATGGCAACACTTATGTCTTAGTGATCAGATGTAGTAAGTATGAGTGTTGGAGACAGTCGTGAAAATGACTAAGAACAAAATTGGATTTACATAGTATTACAGTATTGTTTTGGTCAGCAAAGATAGTATATGTTATAGGATGGCTTGTAAGCTTAGAGGAAGACATTTTGGGATATGTATGAGCTTCATTTATGGTTGCATGTGTTTTGGTATTGATATCAGCAAGTTACAATGATATAAAGACATGCAAAGACAAAGGAACAGTGAAGCAAGGCATATGAACAGTCGCGATGATTAAGGGAATGCTAGATGGAATGGTAACATGCTAAGTTAGATAAAGATTGTATATTGCCGACACTTTGTTAATACAAGATCATTGACTTAGTATTTATTATTTTCATAAGTAATTATTATGTTTTGTATTGTATTTGAGATCCGACTGGATGGCAGAATAGATATAAATAAAGAATATTTTGTGAAAGTGATAGATGAACAAGATATGTATGATATATAGATGAAAATTTAGGATATCAATAATGATTGATAGTAGATGCAAGATCAAAGATTGACAAAGACTATTGAGATCCATAACTGGAACTATCAAAGCATAGAAGATGCTTGTATTGTTCATCCTTGAAGAACACTTTTGTAAGTAAATTATTGATTGTAAGAGCTATAAGCTCACTATACCTTTAAAAGAGTTTATATTCCTCTAAAAAGTAAATGTACTATGTAATACTTGGCTCCTAATAGGGCTAGATCTCCTAAAAGGGATACTATATTTTAGTGCATAGTTGTGGGCACCATCCCCACCGAGCTTTTCCCTTGGCCAGGGTTTCCTTGAAAACAAATAATGGTGTTATGAGTTATGTGTTATGTGTTTATGTTCTTTTCATTTCAACATTCATATGATTTATTTGGAATTTGTTTAAGCTTAATTTAAAGTGTTCTAATATTGATTCCCCTCCACTAGGAAATGACAATGACACCCCTCCACTAGAAATTTGTAAATATGAAAATGATAGTAAATATGAAAATGACACCCCTCCACTGGAAATTTGTAATAAATCCGGCCTAAGGGGTCTTTGCCCGAATACATTGTCACCCCTTCGCGCAAAGTACCCTACATCAAGGTCTTCGCATGAAGAGTTGGTTTGTCTTTGTGAGAAGACATTAAAACATGAATTTTTTTAGTCTAACCAAATTTCCTTCGTCCCCAAAAGTGGGACTCACTTTTGTGGGACCAACCATATGGAAGTTTGGGTATTAATATAATGTAATGATGGTGTTGTTTTTGAAGTGTCTTTAGTTGTTGTAAAGGGTATGCTTGGTTGCCAAAGATGACAATGTTTCTACTGAAAATGGAATTTGTTGCTGAAGTGTTATTGGTGGTTGTTGAAGTATTTTTTTTAATAGATAATAGAGATATTTTATTAATTTCACAAAAGTTTAACATTCGTTGCCACTCTTAGGCTTTCCATACATTGGTAAGGATGAATTATTGAAACAATAAAACTAAACTAGATGCCCAATAACATGCTAATAGAAAATCATTGCATACCAAAAACTATCCAAAATGCCCTCTAAAATATATGCATCTACACGCTGGAAACCTACTAGATAACTAGAAATAGGGACCATTTACAATATCATTCAAACCAGCAGGCCGTCTCATCCCTCATGAAGTTTGGAAATTCTTCATGTCTTTTTTGTCCAGACTTGCCACCACACATGTTGGCCAAAGCACCTCTTGCCACGACACCCAAACCCCCACCTCCCTGCACCGGTTCTATAGAAACCTTCCGCTTATTAGCCTCCTAGAGAAGACTAACATCAACAATGATTGTCAAACCTTCACAAGCCACCCCACCAACCACCGGGGAATGCCTAACTATCCCTTCGCTTAAGACATGCCCACCCACCTAGGTTTATCTACACACTAAGAGTAGACCACCTGGTCCAATTGGAGCTGAAGACTTTCGAGGGGTAGTCTTCTGCATCTAACTCTTAACACCCTCCACCTCATCTTTCTCTATGTTGATCTTCTTTAGAAAACCCAGTAAATCCAACCACCCTTTCCTCACCTGTGGAAAATGTGAGTCCATTGGGTGGTTTGACAACCACAGGACCAATGGTTTTAACTCCCCATCACCACCACCCACCAAACACCACGGGCCATCATCCATATGAATCTCACTCCCAATTTCTGCTATCTGCATGACTGGAGCCAAACCTCCCACCCATTTCGGGATCAAGCACCTCTGAGAAACTTGGAGCACCTCCTTCTTGGATTCACCCACCATCAACACCAAAGCCACAAAAAAAGATGAAATGTCCAGGTTTGTGCGTAGCCTAAGGTCAAAATTAAGAAATTCATCCCCAAACATTTTGAAAACTACAAACCAAAACTCTAGATTATCAAACTTAAAGACATGCCTCATTCTTGTAACCGAGATACCTCCTTGAAATCCCAAGATTTTCCTAGGAGATGACAGCCAGAAATTTTCCTCCATAGTCGACCAAAAAGAAACCTCCAGCACTGCTTACTTAATTCAGAATGTACTACACTCATCTATCATGCAAGGCTCTTTACAGCCATCACCGAAGGTTCTCAAATTATGAAAAGGATTCCATCATTAATCAATGTTGAATATGTTTGTCCCTCCCTTAAAAATTGTTAATGATTATCCTCTACATGAGCCTACATGAGGCTCTTTACAGCCATCACCGAAGGTTCTCAAATTATGAAAAGGACACCATCATTAATCAATAGTTGAATATGCATGTCCCTCCCTTAAAAATCATTAATGATTATCCTCTACATGAGCCTACATAAACTCCAGCACCACCAAAAACATAAAGATTCTATCACCCTACCATGTCATATTAATTCCAAAAGGGAACTTTATAACAAGTTTAATTCTTCCTTTCGAAGAGTACAAAATTATTCAAACATTTTGAACTTGTGTTCCAAAGAACCTTTAACACTTACATTGGATAGCAAATCTACCAAAGAATTGGCCTCTCTACGCACGTGCATCACCCTGAAATTGTCAAATGATTCCAAAAATTACCGTATCCTTTTGATATGTTTGTTTAGGTACCATGTGTCCATCTCTCCTTTGATGATACCATTAACCACTAACTGAGAGTCACCCTCTAGATGAATCTTCTTGCATCCTAGTTTCCATCCCATTAATGTAGCATTAACAACCGCTAAGCATTCCACTGAATTATTTGAGCCATCCTCCAACCTTTTTGCCCCTAAAGCAATTAGATTACCTTCATCGTCCCTGACAACATACCTTGCCTGTGAGCATCCAGGATTTCCTTTTGACGCTCCATCAAAATTAATTTTGATCCAACCTTTTTATGAGGGTTTCCAAATAGACAACAACCCCAAAACATCCAGAGGTTGAACCCTCTTAGGCCCATTAATAGGCATGGTTGTTGAAGTGTTATTGAAAGGCACGTGTTGTTGTTTATCATCTATATTGCAAAAACAAGTTAAGCAGCTCAAGTGTTGTAGAGGCACATGTTTCTGAAGTGTGATTGGCTGTGAAAGTGTCATAGGAAGGCATTCGTAGCAGTTGAAGCACACATGTTTCTTCTAAATCGGCCTAATTGTTGTTGAGGTGCATGATGGTGGTAAAAATGGCAGTTATTCTTGTTGGTTGGTTGTTGATTGGTTGTTTATTGGAAGAGGTTGTCTTTGGTCTTCTTGGTAGTGTGGGCAAAACAAGGCAGTTAAATGTCAAATGGAGTGGATTTTTTAAGGGAAACATTTTTTTTAGGTTGTGGTTGCATATGTTGTCACATACCTTTGTCAAACTAAAAATAACAATATTTGAATTGGATTCAATTATCTTTAAAACAAGGCCACTTAATTTTATTTTTTAAGTAGTTTTAACACTTCTTTAAAATATAAATTAAAAAGAAATCCTTGGATGTAAGTAAAAACATTAAGTATACTATGGAGTTTTAGAAGAGGTCAGTTTAGTGGAAGAGGTGTCATGGAAAGAGATGTGTTGATGAACAACATAATTGAGCTATTTATATTTTCATATAGTTTTCTAAGATTGTCTCAACCTTGCCCTTTCAACTAACCCCTACCTAGGTGAGAAAATGTATCCAACATAATTTGGGGCCACCATGTCTAGGGACGGTGTCTCCATATTTATATATGCCATATGTGCATTCAATGATGTCTCTGTCATTGGGAGACTTAGTTGCTATAAATAATGAAAATGACACAAAAGAGGACAGAGATGTTGCATTTCCTTCAGCCATGTTTGAGAGAGAATGGTGGGAGAAATTTCAACCAACAAAACCAAGAGAAATTGTCCAAAGGACCTCAAACAAGCATTTTGAGAAAAACAAAGATTTTTGAGATTTCATAATGGCAAAGCCAAGGAAGAAATATGCCAATGATCCTTGAAAGTGGTGAAGTCAAGTGGAATCCTTTCCAAGAAAGAATTAAAGTCAAATATTAGGCATGTCATTATGGAGGCAAGAATAAATTGATAACAAAAAAGACGGGGCAAAATGTGGCCATGATTCTCTTAGTGGTCATGTAAAGTGGAATCTCTGCCAAGCAAAAGCAAAAGTGATCAGTTAGGCATTGTCTCTATGGTTGCAAACCGAGTCAAAAATGGCAAGTAAGATGGCATATCCTCTAGTGATAGACATCTATTTCGAAGACATTGAAAAACATTCAAGCTGGGAGACATGAAGGTGGATGTGCTAACAAATAGTTTTGTGAAACTGGGTGAAATCTGGTATAAATCTCTGCCTTATGAAAAGAGTTGAGATGATTTAAGTTAAACTTTTTCTTTTAGCTTGGCGAAGCCATGTGAGTTTAGCAAAAAAAAACATGGCCTATTCCTTATTAAGTAGTGCATGAGCTAGAATAAATTATGTCATTTTGTGTGCTTTATGAGTGGGTTGGTTACATAAACATTTAACCAATAGTCCTAAAAAGATGCAGACCTATTATAAAAACATGCCTTACCTTGAAGTTGTTAAGAAACGTGAGTAAGAGCATGTTTTTAATATTTTATTACTATCTATTAATCCTTTTTTGGCATACTTTTACTAATAGTAGCACTCACATTTGTGACAGTTCATGACACTTAAACATGACAAAATGGAGCATTCTCCTCTTAGTCTGCCAACCTTGATCTTTGCCCTATTTTTAGTCAATGATAAAAGAAAAATAGAGTCCATAAAAGATGATTTCCAGTGCCCATGAAAGAGTGTTTTCTAGCTATGTTCCACTGAGTTTTGGGGACAAGGTGGCAAGGGATGCGGGATATGTTTTCAGTACGGGGGTACATTTGGGCCATTTTTTAAGGGATGATAGGGGGGTAACTGTTAAAAAAGAGGGGGATTTTTAAAAATATAGAGAAATTTCAAATATGCATACAATATATTTGATATTACAAAAGTTCAATACATTTAGAAGGATTTGGAGAAGTGACTCATCATTGTATAAACTTTCATTGTCAATATGCATACATATTATATTAAAATTATAACAAAAATATTCATAGGCTCCAAGTTTCAACCATGAAATGATAGAAATTGTAAACAATAAACATGGAACTAAGAATATAATAATATAACGTTGTCCATAATCGACAGATGGTATATCTAACTTCCAAGAGTCTAAATAATAAACATCTAATGCTCTAACCTCTTATTTCTACTGCTTTTCACTCCTTGAACAGCTGCTCCTTCCTCTCATGCTGCTCTTCTCCTTCATTGCAATGTGAAAATAAATCTATTTTTCTTCTTTTTGGTTATTTTATGCTTAGATTAGATTTTGGTATTGTTTAATGTGGTTTGAGTGCTCTCGTGAGCTTAACCAGCCTTTTTCCAAATTAGAGAGCTAATTTCTTAAAAAAAAATTGTCCATCCAAAAGAGACCTAGGCCTTAGGGGACGGCTAGGGAACTCCTAGAATCCTTTGGCCGTTCTGGGGGCTTCTAGTCGTCCCCTATGTCCCCAACCCTTCTCAGAGCCATCCTGAATGTTTCTGGAATGTTGTGCAAATTGGGGATGGGCAGGGTACTTCAAAATGTCGTCCCCACATCCCCGTATGGTCCTCTATACTGGAATGGGGTATTAGCACAGGGGATGCGTCCCTGTGGAGAATAGTTTTCTAGACTATATTGATTGCAACTCAAATAAGGTCTCTCTGAGCAACAAATAGGATAACTTTCATGATAGTTTGTATGTGTCCCAAAATCATTGCAGTTGTAATCCCCCAATCAGCAACCTTTTGGAAATAGACAATTTTCCTAATGTTTGCAAGTTGAAATTGTAATGTTATAGAATTTAGACTCTACTTGTAATTTCCACAATTCTATGAGTATACATGAAACTTCTGATAACAAAATGCTAATATTTCACGCATAATTCCAAATGCATATGCTAATTTACAATGAATAATATCTGATAATAGAATGAGTATTAATTCTGAATGCATATGCTTCCAAATAATGAGAATAATTGTATAAAAATGAGCACAATATACAAGGTTGTATCTAATATTTCCATGAAATATATGCTTGATAACTTGGAATGTTGTCTTTGATATATACAATATATATTCACGCGAATATGTAGGTTGTCTGTACAATGACAATGTTGTCCCTGATAAACAATGAATCACGTGAAATGAATAGGTTGTCTGGTACAATAACAATGCCATATTAGTATTACACAGGCTGTATCTGATTTATCTATATCATTATGCACTGAACAATGTAAGTCGTCTCTAATATATCTTTAGATGATTATGCTTCTTATATGATGGCATCTCTGATAATGCAGATGAATACAGCTTGCACCGTTTATTGCTTTAGCAATCCATTGGTCTAACAGAGTGATCCACGAAGGAATAACATATTTTATATTCTGAATTCAATAATCGATGATCTTCCAAATGATACGATCTCCAATATATACATGCCCGATACATGGAAGATGCACGAATGGAAGAGTCACTTCTTTTACCATAATAATCATAATGGAGAGTCGCTTCTTATCCTAAATATCCCTTGCACCACTTCAATAAACTGACCAATTAATGATAACTCTCCTTAATTAATTATGGGCATGGCAATCATCATTTTCACCATCCTTCATCGCTGTATATAATCGATGATTGCCTTCATTGCTAATTTTGCCGACATACCCTTCCATGATAGTTGTCATTGGTCTTCACCTTATAATCTCCGTATGGGCAGAAGGTGCGTAGAGTTGGTCTTATTGAAACATAGTAGTGCTGTGTTTGTCTTATCGCAGATGACTACCAATATGATTCTTACAAATTGTATGTGCTCTGTATGTAGTGATCAGTTATGCTTACTCTTCTGTATAAAAATTATCGTCATACTTGAAGTATTCGATCAACATATCTTGTGTTCTTTAGATCGTTGACTTGTCATCGCTGATAGGTGAGCCGCGTCGAATCAGGATATAATTAACTTCATCATATATGACTCATTGGCTATTTGTATTTCAAACTAAACTTGTTTGGTCTTCTGAATGTAAATTGGTTTGCTGACTGGATATTCTTCCTTTGGCCACCACTTATAATCAAGGTAAGATATGTATTAGGATTAGTTTATGCTTGTTAAAATAGCAATAATAGCTTTAAATCTTTAATTTAAACTTATTAAATCATCTATCAATCTTTGGTTTGTAATGGGACATTACATGAAATGATGAACAAATGTGAGATGTAGATGCCAAACCTTACTAAAATGAATAAAATATGCAATTATATAACAGCAAAATAACATCAACGATCTAAATATTGATGTCATTAGATTTTTCTTGCAAGTACCCTACTTAATCAAGCTTCAATTATCAAATCTTTAATAAATCAGGAATATTGTTTAAACTCGATTGAATCAATTGTAATGAATTAGAGGAATTTCCTCAAACCCAAATATGAAAACTAAGAGGGTTCTCATCCTTCAGGTCTCCTATCCCTTTCATGTTTGAATGCTTTAAGGTCCATATTGGAAATAATTTAGTGAAATGACAAGCACAAATGATTAGCTTTTGAAGACCACTTTTTCTAGCTTCTTTTTGGATTGTCTATTTGAATTTTCTTTTTTCTACAAGTGTTTGAAAATACTTTTAAAGCACAAAAAGAACTTTATGACCACATATAATATCAGTTGTTTTCAGTATTTTGTAAATATTACATAGGTTCTATAATAATAATTGAGTTGGCATTTTAAAATAAGGTGATTGGGCCCAACTCAAAATATTATTGTTATTTTACTTATTCCTTAGCATATGAGAAATAATGTAATGCCTTGCCAAGAAACCCCCAAAACAAAAGGTCAAATGTGCACAAAATTGTTTTCTCTCGACTATAAGAACATCATCAACGATATAAGTGCATCAACAAAGATACCATTGCAAAAAAAATAAGAAAACACATAACAATCGTCACAAGATTGTTCACAAACAGAAGTCTTACAAGCACTTTCAAAGGTTCCTAAATTAACTAGAAACACTCAATTGAAATGCCATGATCACGCTCCATGGTTCCATCTTGAAAGTCCAGATAATATGCCACAAACTTAGGGACCAAGCCGACCAACAATGCACGACTAGACTAAATCGATCCTCGTGAACCAACTACCTTGGTTCATTTTAAACCCAAAAGAAATATGAGCAAGATTTGGTCAGATCATGACAAAAAATGAGAAGTGAATGTATGAAACTGCTCCCGAGAGCACAAGGAATCCAACTGTAACTTTCATTTTTACACAAACCCTGAGGAACTACTAATTGTAACAAATGCGCATAAACAACTCAAGGTGCAGTTTACCAGTCACAAATGCATGGGAGATTTAGATAAATGTGCAGAAATACATACATATGCGCAGGGGCAACAGATGTATGCGCAAAACTACCCAGAATGTTGAAAACTATAAAAATACAAGTGTCGACACCAGCGTACAACCAAATAAAGTCTACCTCCATATTGGAGAGTATTGGATACACTAACTTGAGGTCAATTACACTTGATTGCATATATTGAAAATACATTAACTAGAAGTACAAGAAAGAGCATATAAATGCAAGAATACATTGACAAGTATCACAATGTAATGAAAAAAGGTATGGTATAGTCTGGGACTGCTCGAATACTTGGACACTAGTCCCCAACGGTGAATAGTCATGCCATCTGACCACGAGGTACCCTCAAGCCTTCCCCACCGTTCTCGCGGAGATAACCATATGGACCAAGCACACACAATATCCAATCATACAGTTTGGCTTACAACGCCATCAATTCACCAATATACTTAAGTGCACAATGAACACATCACATAAGGAGCCCCAAGGTTACATCATAGGTGTGAGGAGATAAAAGACATACGGCTACTCGAGACCATGTAATCCTCAACACAACAAGAAGTCTAATCCACATGAAGGCATCTTGGGAGCACAATGAAACATCAATAGATCGGGTACACAACTCGTCCACACAAGCAATTCGATGTCACCAAGGGCACAATGCATAGTGATCATGCTCCACAACAAGAAGGCCACTCAACATGAGGGTATCGTGATAATGCAATGAAACATCAATAGTGCCCATATCTAGGGTCCATCTATCTGCAACACACATTCATATGATGACCCATACAGACACCATACCACATATCCAAGACTAAATTCCATAAAACATGCAAAATTGTCCAAAGCGTTATTAACTTGCACTTAGAATAAACAAGGGAACCCTTATATCCATTACTGCTATCACATATAACCAATATCCAACTCAATTGGCCATAATGCCAAGAGAACATATAACCGATTCAATCTAATAATAAAAAAATTTCATATATGTCATAGCTTCACAAAATAAAATCACTTTTAAACCCAAAAATTCCAACTTCTAACAAATGCTCAATTGACCTTAAAACTAGTCACGGAGGTCATCCACCATTGATGGACCTCCAAAAAGCTTAAATTTCAAATGTAACAAATCAAAAAATTGAGAAAACTCATTGAACCATAACCACCCAACACTCCAAAAATGCAATAACATTTGCACTTCGGGCATCCATAAAAAATTGGGTAGCATTTCCCCATTTAAACCCTCATTTCCAAAATTTCTTCATATTAATTCAAAAATGAATTAAAAGAAGTTCTACAAAATGGAAATATGCTTGGAATCAATTCACAAAGCATTCACAAAGTAAAATATTTGATTGAAATGAGAAACCAAGGACATATGAGGATTTCTTACCTCTCACGTGGAGAAAACATAAAATGTGAAGAACAAATCCAATTCACAATGTAAAGATGCAAAATCTGGAAAATTGGTAGCAATCACCAAAACAAATCAATCAAGCCACTTCCCACAAAATTCCTCAAACAAAGTTCTTCCATCCAAGCAAAAATTGAATTCCCATAAGAGGGTCTTTTGAAAAGCTCATGAAGAATTAAGGAAAACCAAAATCAAAACATAATAATCAAAACACTTTTCCTCGAAATATAAAATGACTTTACCCAAGGCAATAAAGTATAATATTTCTCCCAAGTTAAAATCTCAACAATAATCTTTTAAAATATAAAAGCCCATAGAAACAATAAAAAATTCCAATACTAATAAAAATGCTCAAACACACTTGCAACAACAACAATAATTAATATAACAATTGACGACTGAACATCAATAAATTTACTCATGCATAGTTGATGAACCACTGGATTAGACAACACACAAGTTACATGTCTCATCACATAATGCAGAGTAGCCGAGTGTTACCACAGGATAAATGGTATGATATTTTGGCTTAGAAACAGGAATGATATTTTGGCTTAGAAACATGATTGGCCATGTGACTCTCTAATTTAGCCACTATCAGGGATAATATAGGTAGGCATGCTCAGACCTACGAAGCCAGGTGGAGTCGATGTGTGCTACCTAACCACGTCAGTACATAGTCGAAGCACACATATATATATCATCATAAATAAATGTCAATTAGTGAAAGGGAACTCTAGCGACATAATCATTATCATAAATATTACAATACCGCACCTTCTCACATAAAATCATCTCCTATCTCAACACATTAATAATCAGTTTAACAATAATAATCAGCCACAACATTTAAATAGCATGAGAAATCAGGAGAGATCACCAACTTACATTGCTCATCATTTAATTGTGATAGCAGTGCAATCAAAGCCTTAAGCTGTCATGCTAAACATCATTAATCATCATCTATACCGTGAAATCTCATCAAGGATCATTAGTTAGCATTAACATCATTAATCATCAAATGATAACATAAATCATTAAAATCATTAACTAATATTGACATCTTTTAATTAACATTGGAAATCAAATGATAGATCCCCAAAACAGGTTACTAACAATACCTGATCAAACAAAATATACAACTAGCACCAAATCAATACTCATCCTAAAACCAATAGTAATGCCACAAGGCCATCATAACATCTATGCAAGTAAATAAAATCAGACATCATGACAGAGAACAATGGTTAGATTCATCACCCACATGACAATGTCAAGAGAATGATAGGTGAATAGTCCCATAGACCAACCATAGGTTATGTCGCAAATCATGATAAGCAACATGCTAACATTGTTGCATAGTCTGAATCATCAAATAGGCACTATCACAACAAGATACAACATGACCAAACATCACATACCCATTTAGGGGTCACAATGTAGGAAGTAAATAGGAGGGGCGCTACAAATAAAAGTAGGCTATGGGTGTTCAATTAATTCTTTTATTCTTGAGAATGTTACATGATAGTCTAACCTACCTTCCTAGAATTGTTTGTTTCTAACTCTTTACCTGGTAGCATCTCTATGTAATATATTTAACCTTGGCCAAACCATTAGTGACTTTGTTCCCAAGGCTTTTTGCAAGAAAAGTACATTCTCTTTCTTTAAGCTCATTCTTTTTATTTTCTTCTTTGTTGATACTTTTTGGTTTGTCTTTCAAATGAGGAATTTAATAAAACTACTCCAATATGTGGAAATGGAGCCACGTTCTTGTGCAATCATTCCATAGTACCATCATTCATGAGCTACCTCTTCTAAGTGGTGGGTAAAAAAGTTGGCGCTTCTTCTTCAAAGATCAAATTTAATGAAAAATAGGTATGACAAATTGTATCATCAAGATATGTTAGAACACTTGTTAGATCCATCATGTGGGAATATTAACTGTACCTAGATGGCGTTGGGTATCTTTGCAAGGTTGATCGTTAAATTCTTCCTCTTCTTGATTCATTCCTCGTCCTTAGATCACAAACATATTGAAAAATCAAATCATCATGAATGTCTTTTCTTAATTCTTCATGTTCATCATGTAATAGGTGGACATTTTTCTTTATTTGATGGTGAAAGGGTTCTTCGTCTAGTTGTTCCTCTTACCTTTGCAAGAATTTGGCTTGGAAAATCAAAGGTGGGTTGATTTAAGTTCATTGTGACCCAAAAACTTCTTGATTTTTCCTTCATTGGTTAATATTCTATGATGATTGTAGTGTTTTGGCCATGTGTGGATGGCTCCATCTTTAACCTAGTAATATAATAGCAATAAATCACACATGATGTCAAGTGGTGGAAAACCTTGAGCACCTCAAAATTGTTAGAAGATAGTGGCAAACTGTACATAGCAAGAGTTCAAGTAAATAGTTTGCATATTCTTTCCATAAAGAGTTAATAAGCATCAAGTGTATCAAGGAAAATCATGAAGTATTATCAATAATCCAATTTTCCTCTATAACATCAAAGAGCACCCAGAGAATGCAATATGATAATAAGTCAAGATCCAGTATGAAAAATATTGATTATTTCCATCAAACACTACCGAGCTCACATGTTATAAAGGATGGCAATCTTGTGGATGACCACCTTATCAACATGTAAATCATGATTCTACTATCCAATCAATATGATAAATAGTAAACCCTAATCACTCATGTTGATAAGATGACATCCTATGCTAATCATCATCAAGACAACAAGAACAAAGTATGGTGCTTAATGAAGATATGGATAAACCATCATAATGCATCCATCACACCTGAAGAGCATTCACATCGAAACCATTATTGCAACATTCACGATGTTAACATGTAGCGGAAGATTTAACATCAGATAGAGACTAAAACATTGATCATAAGGGCAAGTCCTCTTCGATATCTCTATCATAACAAGATAGAAGAGCATCATCGTGATGAAAGACTAGATCAGCACGTTATAATATGTCAATTAGAAAGTTGTAATATGTTGATCAGCAAAAGGATGTTTCGCATTACTTCAGCCAATCTCGACTAAAGAGCAAGCATTAAGTAGGCCGATCATATATGAAGGCATTACTATCAGATAAAGGAAGTTATCATAAGCATCAATCAAATAATGCTTTGGATTGTTCATGGCAAGCAAGGAAAAAATATATTAACATTGCATAAAAAGGATCAATTGAGGAACAATCAAGAATTACAATCAGCGATCTCCTAAACAGCAATCCAATAGATATCAACTAAGTAGTGTTGATATTACTTGATTGAATTATTGTATGAATTCTGAGTTTCATTTAAAAGCTTCAGGTCTGCAAGAATTCACACTTTCAGCTTATAACTAAGGAGTCTTCTTGATTTTCACCTTTTAATGTCTCAATTTCCAACAAGATCGAACTAATTCGATGCTTATGAAATGTTCTGACTTATATCTCCTTTGATTTTCGCACATCTGCTAGTCTGCTCTGCTTTTGTATTTATTGCTTGTTGATTTGCACTGTTTGAAATGAAGTCTTCCATCTTTCTTTTATAGGCTTTTACACCCAAAAGTCATGTCTTATCATATGGGCTAACCTGATTATGGATTCCATTTGAATTGTAACCCATTTAATCTCTACTAAGGCCAACTTAGCACTAATTTCAAAATTTACAACTTACTTTTCCCCTTGGTCAACTTGATTGTAATTTGATCTGATTGATAATGTTGGGTGTTTGTATTGTTGAAAGTAATTGCAGACACAAGTTTGAAAAACAGAATAGAAAAATCAGAGATTAAAAATACACAGACAAAATTACAAAGATTATAGTGGTTCGTTCAGAATGAACTACATCCACTCTTCAAGTCAGGACATATCATTTTATTATCTTGATACAGTCTCAATTACAGCAGCTCTGTATATTATATCTTTTATATTCTCTGAATAATCTATATTCAGCATCACAGTCAAAGGAGGGAAAAGAAATGGTAAAGGCATCTACAGAATGCAGGCAGAGTGGAAGGATTGGGCCTTCACCAACTCTGACATTCCGCGGGATGCAAAGGCGTTACAATCTCCCACTTGAAGACCAATCCGATCTGCGATGTGAGCTGCATCCCGATATCCCCAGCTTGGTGCTTATGGCTATGTCATCACAATGTCGAGAGAAGCTCTACAAAATTCAAACTTCTCTTGAGGTACTACCTTGGTGAACGCATCAGTCGGATTAACCTTCGTATCAATCTTCTCTAACTGTAATCTTCCCTCTTCAAGAGCATGACAAATGAAGTGAAATCTGGTTTCTATATGCTTTGTGCGACTGTGGAAAGTTGAATTTTTGGCCAAATAAATGGCATTGTTGCTATCAGATAATAGAGCAAATGTGGATCGTTTAAATCCCAACTCTCCAAACAATCGTTGTAACCATATCAGCTCTTTAGCTCCCTCAATGAGAGCAATGTATTCAGCCTCTTTGGAGGAAAGAGCAACCACTGGTTGCTTCCGAGAAGTCCAGCTAATCGCTGCCCTGACAAAAGTAAACACATAGCCTGTTGTTGACCTCCTTGTATCTAAATCTCCAGCCATATCAGAATCAGCATATCCACAAATATAAGGGGCCTTACTGTTAAAACATAAAACATGAGAGGAAGTGCCTCTCAAATACTGAAGAGTCCATTGAACTGCTTGCCAATGAGTTTTACCAGGATTACTCATAAAACCACTCACAACTCCCACTGCATGAGCAATATCTGGACGTGTGCTAACTATGGCATACATTAAACTTCCAACTGTTGAAGAATAAGGAATGCCAGCCATCTCTTATTTTTCTTCCTAAGTAGGACATATTTTTTAGGACAATCAGAAATGATCAGCAAAAGGAGTGGCAACTAATTTTGCATTTGTCATATTAAATTTCTCTAAAACTTTGAGGATATACTTTTCTTGAGATAACTTGATTTCTCTCTTATGTCTATCACGGATTATATCCATCCCAAGAATTCTCTTCACTACCCCTAAATCTTTCATGGCAAAACGAAGAGACAAATGTGTCTTCAGCTCATGAATGACTCTCATACTGTTTCCAGCAATCAACATATCATCAACATACAATAGAAAGATCACAAACTCACCAGTTGGAAGCCTTTTGAAGTAGACACATGGGTCTGATTCGCAACGAGTAAAACCTTGCTGAGTCATGAAATTATCAAACTTTAAATACCATTGACGCAGGGCTTGATTCAGCCCATAGAGACTCCTCTTTAACCTGCAAAGTAAATGCTCCTGCCCCTGTTTTACAAAGCCTTCTAGTTGTTCCATATATAACTCTTCAACAATGTCCCCATGTAAAAATATTGTTTTGACATCGAGTTGCTCAAGCTCGAGGTCCCAGGCTGCTGCCATGCCAAGTACCAAATGAATAGTTTGCATTTTAACCACTGGAGAAAAAATCTCATTGAAGTCCACACCCTTTTGTTGAGCGAATCCCTTCACTACCAATCTGACCCTATATCTCTTTCATCCTCCATCTTCCTCTTTTATGCAATAGACCCATTTATTTTTCACAGCCTTACGGTTTGGCGGAAGAGAAACCAAATCCCAAGTCTAATTCGTGTGTAAGGAATACATTTCATCTTTCATGGCATCCATCTAGAATACTGAATTAACATCAGTGCATGCCTGTTTAAATGTTTGTGGCTCTGCCTGATCTGAACACAAGGAAAATAGCAATTCATAGTCATCAAATTTTTGAGGATGCTTTCTGTCTCTGGTAGACCTCCTCAACTGGACATTTTGTTGAATATCGACATTAGACGCCTCTATATCTACAGACCCTTGTAAATGACTGGGTGTTGGCTGTTCGCCAGACATTGTCTCTTGGTTAATATGTTGGTCTTTGTATGCATGGGAGTTCTCTGTTTGTGGACAATGTTGCTAGCGTGGGTGAATAGTCTCCTCACGAGTCAAAGAGGGCTGTGGAGTGACCAGCGTAGGCTGGTTGCACTGCAGTACTGGGTCCCCATGAGACTGTTTCTGCAAAGAATGGGCCAAAGGCTCAGGTTCACCTCCCTGAGCAGATGCCCTGTCGTGAGATGCTATGGGGTGGGCATCTTGGCATCATGTGGAGTGGGGAATCTCATGCGTAGACTCTGCCCATGTCAAAGGAACAACTCGCAACTGAGTCTCATGTTGGGAGTTTGAGGCGATAGGCTGCGTTGGGAATTGGACATCCCATGTAGCAGCTGGGACAATGTGTGGGGATGCGTTGATTATCTCGGGTGGAGGCTGAGTGGGGAGAGCAACCTGCTCTGTCGTGGCTCCTCCGTCAAATAAATGGGGAACAGGTAGTGTTGAGACAATGTTGGGCTAGGAGCATGTTGGAATTGGCATTGGACAAGGGAGAGTATTTGAGGAAGAAGGGAGATGAGCAATGTTGGAGGGGACAAATGTGGATGGATGGAATGTGACCCGGGGTGTACTCTACATACGATCTCCATTATTAGTCTAATCAAGTTTAATAAATTCATCAAAAGGAGAATTTTGAATTTGCAAACCTGAGAATGATCTCTCATTAAATACAACATCCCAATTGTGAATCACTTTGTGAGTGACTTGATCCCACAGCCAAAAACCAAACTGATCTTCACCATACCCCAAAAATATGCATCTCTTGGATTTGAAATCCAATTTCGTTCTCTGCTCCTTATTGATGTGAGCATATGCATCACATCCAAAAACATGCAAATGAGAAAATGAAATTCTCTTACTAGCCCACCTCTCTTCCGAAATATCAAAATCCAGACGTGATGAAGGATCTCGGTTTATTAAATAAACCATTGTATTACATGCCTATGCCCAAAATTCCTTCCCCAAACCAGCATTAGACAACATACACTGAGCTCTCTCTAAAATAGTCTGATTCAACCTCTCGGCTGCACCATTTTCTTGAGGTGTATACGGGACTGTTTTAATCCTTCGAATACCATGATCTGCACAAAATTGGTCAAACTCCGAAGAGAAAAACTCACCACCATTGTCCATTAGTAGACATTTTATTTTTCTTCCAATCTGATTTTCCACCATAGCCTTAAAGCTTTTAAATTTTGAAAAAAAATTTGATTTCTTATCCAAAATATAAATCCAAACTTTTCAAGTGCAATCATCAAGAAATGTGACAAAATAATTAGCTCCACCGATAGAAGTTACCTCCGTAGGACCGAAAACATCGGAATGAATGATCTCTAATGGAGATGATTTCTTCTCATGACCTGTCCTTACGAAGCTGGTGTGTTTTTGTTTTCCATAAAGGCAATGCTCACACAATTCCAAATCAACCAATTTAAGACCCGAAAGTTGGTCTCTTCGAAGCATGACTTCAAGACCTATTTTGCTCATATGACTGAGCCTCTTATGCCAAAGTTTGGCATTGCTATCCGCAACCACCATGGCTGCTCCCACTTCACCATTACACTCAAATGTGTACAAACTTCCAGTTTTCTGCCCTTTAGCTAAAATTAATTTACACTTGGACACTTTCCAAGAAGCTATATCAAATCTAACATTGCAACCTTGTGTATATAACTGACTAACTGAAATCAGATTACACTTAAGTGTAGGAACATGCCTAACATCTTTTAAAATCCATTTGCTTCCATTTTTCAGCAACAATAAAATATCCCCTTTTCCGACAATATCACATTCTTTATTGTCCCCAAGAAAAACTTTACCAAACATACCTTCGCGGTAATTTGTGAAAGCACTCCGACATGGAGTTGCATGAAAAGAGGCACCAAAATCGAGAACCCACGAGCTTGAATCCGTGTTGCCAGTTGCAAGTACCAAGGCTCCATCAGTTGCAACATTAACACCGGCATTGATAACATTATTTTGAGCCCTTTTGTAGTTCCAACATTACTTCTTTGTGTGCCCATATTTTCCACAAAACCAGCATGTGCCATTCCTTCCTCTCAATTTTGAGTGATGACTCAATCTACCTCTTCCATTATTATTATTATTTCTTCCTCTCTCACGACTTCTGCCTCTATTGCTTGTGTTCACAGCTGTTAGAGCATCACCAGAAGAAGGTTCTTGTTTCTTCCTTCGCATGTCTTCACTAAGTAGTGTGGCTTCAACTTCATCAAATTTCAGCTTGCTCTTGGCTACAATGGAAGTGCTTATAGCCATTACAACTCCTTCCCAGCTTTTTGGAAGAGATCATAATAATAATATCACCTTTATTTCATCATCTAATGCAATACCAACCAAAATCAGCTGAGTAACTAAAGTATTAAACTCGTTGAGATGATTCGATACCATTCCTCCTTCTTTCATTTTCAAATTATATAATTTCTTGATGATGAATACTTTGTTCGATGCTGAAGCTATCTCATATAATGAAGATAACTTATCCCACAGTTCTTTCATGGTCTTCTCTGTCGAAACATTGAAGAGCACATTGCTTGATAGAGATAAGAAAATCGTTGCCTTTGCTTTCTGATCAATCTTCTCCCAATCTTCATCCGACATTGAACCCTTTCCCTTCATTTTTCCAAGTAATGCAAGTTGCAAATCCTGCTTGACAAGTAAGGATTCTATCTGCACTTTCCATAACCCGAAGTTCTGCCCTGAAAAATTTTCAATCTTCCATTTGTCTACCTCATCCATAGCGTCTGCAAATCCTCACCAATTTCCCAAAAAATCAAACGAGCTTAACCAGCTCCGATACCAATTGTTGAAAGTAATTGCAGACACAAGTTTGAAAAACATAATAGAAAAATCAGAGATTAAAAATACACAGACAAAAACACAAAGATTATAGTGGTTCGTTCAAAATGAACTACATTCACTCTTCAAGCTAGGGTTTATCATTTTATTATCTTGATACTGTCTCGATTACAACAGCTCTGTATATTATATCTTTTACATTCTCTGAATAATCTATATTCAGCATCGTAGTCAAAGGAGGGAAAAGAAATGGTAAAGGCATCTACAGAATGCAGGCAGAGTGGAAGGATTGGGCCTTCACCAACTCTGACATTCCGTAGGATGCAAAGTCGTTACATGTATCTCTTGAAAGACCCCAAAATGAAGCCCAAGAAATTGGGTGGAAATCTCACCCCGCTAGGGCTTGGAGCATGAAGTTTTAAGCGAAAATATAGGCTCACTTGGGCTCCAACTCAAGATTTGAGCAGAAATGTGCATGTCTTTGGGCTCTAAGAAAGATTAATTTTTCAAAATAATTTCTAAGTATCGAGTTTCATTACTTGATTGAACTTGCATATTGCTTGGAATGCTTGAGAGAGGATCAAATATTTTACCAAATGTTTGAAATTCTTGCTTCAAAATAGATCATGGCCCTGATTTTCACCATTGCAAAGTCAAATATCTTTTAAATTTCATCCTATAAAAATCAAATTTAGGATCCAACCTTTATGATTTCACTCAAATGTTTGGGTGGAATTCAAGCTATTGTTGGGCTTGAAGCCCCCAAAATCTAGGCGAAAAACATCATGAGGTTGGGCTTTCCCAACAAGGTTAGAAATCCGACCTTGCTTGGGCTCCTCCCAAGTTCTGTCGCAAAAAAAGTTTTAAGTGTTTGAACAATTTAGGATCGAACCCCATGAATAGCCTTTGTTTTCAATTGAAATTGCAGATTGGTTTCATTATTGTTCATGTTTGCTGGAATTTGGTTTTTTTCTAAAGTGTACTAATCTGATTAAGATACCCAAGCCCTTTGCAAATTTTATAAAAAGAAATAAATCACCCTTCTTTTTAAGTCTTCTACTTAGGAATTTCCTTGTTTTGGTTATTCAAATCTCACCATGCCTTGGTTTCAAAGGTTTAGAGCCCCACAATTTGGGCATAAAATGGTATCCTCTTGGGCTTGGAGCCCCAAAAAGAGGGTAGAAATCAGGCCCCTCTTGGGTTCTAGGATTGAGTTCATCTCCAATTTTAGCCAAGTGTTAGACAATCTTCTTGCATCTCACCAAAATCAGTCATTGATTTCAAGTCCTTATTTCATTGTTAAGGTCATAGATCATCATCTTTTATTTGCATTTTTCATAGGGGTTGTTTGAGGACTACATATTTGACATGGCAATCAGATCACGTTTGAAGGCAACTCTCGATTTCACTTAACCCTTAAGCATTTTCCCGCAATTGAATATTGAATTCACACTTGCCATGAAATTGAGAGCCCCAATTTTAGGGAAGAAATGAGAGTATGCTCGAGCTCCAAGCTCTAAGAAATGGGTGAAAATCCTACCCCTCTTGGGCTTTGTCAACAAGGTTGGTGAGGAAATTTGGTTAAGTATTGGAAACTTAACTTGTTCAAATCTGAATTAATCCTTGTTTTCCTTGATTTTCCCCAACACCCAATCTAGTTTCTTATGCTTGCCCAAGCCTTCTTCTTTAATTTGAGATCAAATATCTACAAAGTGAGGGCCATGATTCAACCACTTGAAACCCCATCCACTTCAGGTCCTTGACTTACAACTAAAACCCTGACTCGCTCTTCATTCTTGCCTAAGATTTCAACCTTATTAATATTCAAGACCTCAAAATATTGCAAAACTACAACTAAAACTAAGAAATTACTAACTACAATAGTGAAAAAAGGGGTCCCCGTTTGCAATGTGGTGATGGTGTGAAAAGGTAACAACATCTGGAGCCTCCACTAAGGAAATGTTCTTGAACATTTCAAGGATAAAACTTGTTTGGAACTTATAATCTTTGATTGATCCCTTTTTCGCCTATCAAACAATTAGGAAATATACTCAAGATGGAAGAAACCACGAATTGAGTTAATAGCCTTCATCTTTGATTATAAGACTATTGAAAAATTCCTAAGATCCATTGCAATTAGCTACATAAGGTATCCCTACTTCAAAAACATCCTAGATAGAGCCTTGTCGCTAGTTAGGCTTCTATATCCCCAACAAGGTTATTGTTGCAATTCCCATGAACATTTATCTATTACTAGTTCGGCATGCATAGAATTGATAGAGATATTCGCAAATTCCCAAAGCCAAATATTTCTTGATATTTGTTTTTGTCTCTTTCATTTTTTCTCTTTTCTTTTCTTTTCTTTTTGATATTGCCCTTTCATGTTTTTTTCATATTTTACACTCGGCTCATAAGTAGTGAAGCTCATAATGGGTTTGAGAATTACAGTGCCATTGGAGTAGGAGTAAAGATGTTTCACTACCTATTACTTTTCCTAAGAAATTCCAATGATAGAGTAATTAAATATGTGTGTAAGATATAGTAATTGATAGACATAGGTATTCAAAATTAATAGATGACTCCCTTCCAAGTTGAGGAGAAATCCTAATCCAATGATAATGTTAGTAGGAACAAGAGATACTCAAGAAATAAACTGAACATAGCCAACAGGAGTATACCAGTGTGCTTTGTGAACACAACACCTTTCTCACAAATGAGATCCCTCCAAAGTAAACCTAGAAAGAAAGAAAACTAAACCACTAGAATCAAATGATCCTAGGCAAACCTAAAGAAAACTAAGACTAATAGCTAAACTTCTTGGGTCAAATGACTCGAGGTAGATCTACAACTACAAAATCCAAACTAAGCTATAGGAAGCTACTACAAGAGCCACTAAAAATCTTGAGTCAAATGATTCAAGGCAAATTAATGACTTGACTCTTCTAGAGAAAACTAAACTAAAATAAATAAAAAAAGGACACCTACTCTAGCTATGTACAAAAGGGCTTCGAGTGGAGACCTTAGATTGGAAATGTTGCTTGAGGAATAGCCCATTAATGGGCAATGGGATATCCTCTCTAGTTAAGATCTTGAGCTTGAATGCATTATCTCCCAAAATTTCAGCAATCTAGAATGGACCTTTCCATAGTTTGTCAAATTTATTGTGCTCGCGTCTTCTTTTGTGTGCTTTGTTTGAATATGGGACCAAATCAAATATTGTGAATGGCTTGATTCATGCTTGTCTATCAAATCAATGTTTCACTAATCCCTTGATGTTTTGCAAAGTTATCAAAGGCTTCATCGCTTTTCTCATTCAATAGTAACAGTTGAGACAACCTTGTTTGGACCCTATCCTCACCATATAAATACACTTGGATGAATTGAAAAGTTGGGATTTCCAGTTGGATTGAGAAGATTGGGTCTTGTCCATATACAAAATAATAATGAGAAGTTTCTAAGGATGTCTTGGTTTGAATTATATCTGCACAAAAAGGGAAAATTTTAGTTGAGTGTGCCAATCTCTTGGATTCTTGTCTAATAGTTTCTTGATGACACTTAACAAGTTTTTATCTATTGATTCAACCAAACCATTATCTTGGGGATAGTAATTTTTTGAAAATTTTAACATTATCCCATAATCAAAATCCTGATTTGAAAACTTTAGAGATGACAATGCAGGACCGTTATCACATATCAGAGCATGAGGAAATCCAAACCTTGTGATGATTTTCTCTTCTAAAAACTTGATCACAACATCAGTAGTGCAAAGTTTCAGTGCTTGTGTTTTTTACCATCTAGTAAAATAATCTGTAGCAGTTAGGATGTAACTGTATTATGCAAAGAAGGGTGGATTAATCATACCAATAAAGTCAAGTCCCTATTTTGTGAAAGGTCTTACTTTAATCACCAGTTGGTGTGGCATGGCATGATTCTTCTCTTGGACAGCAACTACCTGGAATATGTGACATGTTTTTACATGTTCATGAGTGTCTCAAAACAAGGAAGGCTAATAATATCCTAGTCTTATAATTTTTTATGTTGTCGTCAAACCACCACCACGACCAGTCCCAAAATTTTCATGGAAGGGCTCCATGATTTTACCCGCTTCTTCCTTTCCAACACATCTCCAAAAGATTCCTTCACGGTTTCTTTTGTACAGGGTTGATTCTTGTAGCATGTATCTCTTACCTTTCATCTTCAAGGATCTTTTTTGTATTGGATTTAAATGAGCAGGACACTTATAATTTAGCAAATAACAAATGATGTCCTTATAACATTCATTTGGAGTAGATCATCAAGCTCCTACACTTGTTGCACTCATGTTGTTCCATCAAATGCTATAGTCAATGTGAATGCTTGTCCTCTAACCAATCTCATCAGTTGTATCTCTATGTCATACTCTAGATAGTGACACCCACTTTCCTCTTCTTTCTCCCAACTTGTTTGCATCAAAAGTGTCTTTATTGCAATATCCAGAACAATTACATGGACTTTACCTCTCATAATATAATGTCTAAACTTATTGTTTTCTTTCACTAGTGCATAGTGTAATATCCCCAACTAGGATATTGCTTCAAATCTGATTTTGGTTTTCAATTTTGAATGTTTGACATTTAGTCAAACACTATGTAGGCAACCTCTATCTCATTGTCTTTAATTTTTCAGATTGTATTTGCTTGCTTGGAATAGTTTCAAATGAATTTAAATGTTAGCAAATGATTATTAAGAAATTTAAGCAAAGAAATGTTCTTTGCAACCATTTGAATGCATACATATGATTTCTACATGTAAAATGTGCATCTACAGCCAATAGACATTTCTACAAACACTTGGCATGCATCCTTTCAATTCTTTCACCAAATAAATATTTACAAATATGTATGCAATTACAAATATCAAATGTGCACCTCTAATTTCATAGATATATGAAATCATTGCTACTAAAGGAACTAAACACAGCCTAGACAAAGGATGAGTTGCTTGGAAGGATATCGCAACTCCCTTGAAATTGAAGCTCTCTCAAAAGATCAAATTCAAAAGTTATTTCACTTCCTCAAATGATTGCACAATTGAAGAATCCTTTCTCTCCAATGGCTATAGATGAAACCCTAGTTTCTTCCTCTCATAAACTTCACCAATTTCAAAAAGCTTAAACAACATAAATGAAAAATAACTCATGTGAGTCTTTTATAACTTTTGTGAGAGAACTCACACACTTTTCCAGCCAATGTGGGATAAATATACTTATTTCCTTTTGATAATTCATTTACTCCAATAATTTAATTAATACCTTGGCCTAAGCTTCCATGAATTAATTGAATAAATGGCCCCTTCCAATGATGACTCAACCCTCAATTTAAGTGAAATTATAAAGTTAAATTATAACTTTATAATAAGCTATTTAATAATTTAATAATAATTTGGCCACTAAAATAATAATAACTCCCAAAATACTTATCCTTTAAATATATCATCTAAAACATGAGTGAGACCTATTATTTCCCCATGTGACCAAATGCACTTTCCAAAAATAGAATAGGCCATTCTCAAACAACATCAAGCTTACTATAAATAGTAAACATGGCAAGAGTATAGAATATGAAGTCCAAATAACACCAAACGAAAGCCAAACCAAAGCATACTAAATCTTGAAGTAGATGCCCATTGAAAGAGACCCTCTATCCATCCTCATTAGCCTACGAGGGTCACATGATAGGCTAAGCCATCCATAAACATGGTCATGCTAAAAAGGGGACATCACACATAGGCTTTCTTTTCCATGTTTGGGTATCTCAATTTGTATCTTTAAGTGGTGCACTCATGAATGCAATAGGATGTTCATCTCTCTATTCTATCCTTTGAGTGAGTATCACTACACAAGTGTGATTTGAAGAAAATGAATATAAGAAAAATGGCTTTGTATAGTCTAGACTAACAAGTATTGGTGCATCAATGCTTGATTGTTTGATCTATTCAAAGGATTTTTTTGCTAGTGGAGTCCATTCCATTTCCATTTTTGCATTCATTTTAGCATGTTGTTCATCATCCTTACTATCTTAGCAAACTTAGTGATGATTTTTTAAAAAAACTAATATTTCCAAAGAATGACTTTAACTCTCTCATACTCACATGTAGGTTGATTTTCTAAATTGCTTCTAGTCGATCAAGATCTATCACTATTCCTTTTTCTAAAAATTTAAGTCTCAATAATTTCCCTTCTATAACACCAAACATGCACTTTCCTTTGAAAATTTATCCTTAAGTCTTTAATATGAGCTTCCCCTCTCTTTGAAAAGATTGTGAGATCATCCATGTAAATGGTGATGCATTTTCTTATCAAGTCTTAGAAAGCAATATCCATTGCTCGTGGAAATGTGGCCCCTGCATTGATCAAACTAAATGGAATCCTTTTGTATGCAAAGGTAATGTACTTCATTCTAAAATTTGACTTTAATCTATCTTCCTTTTCAACTATCACTTGATTATATCCTTAATACCCATTTGAAAATGACATCATCTGAGATCCATTCACTATTTCCAATACTTCTTCGAATGATGGTAGTGGATAATTGTCCTCTAATGCTTGAAATAGACTAAGAATGTCTCTTGCCAAGAGAAAAGAGTTGGCTTTACAACTGAGTGGAAGTCAAGAAACAATTGAAGAACTCTCTGGACAAAGTGGTTTTGGTGAAGTAGAAGAAGCGGTCTTTGATCTCATGGAGAAAATTTTGAATCTGACTGATCAAATCTCCAATTTGAAAAGAGAACAAGAAAGATATGCTCTGAGGATGACCAAAATCATCAAAGCAAGCAGAAAAACTGAGGATGAGAAGAAAAGTGCCAAAGAAGCACAAGTGACTACAGAGAGAGAAAGAAACCTAGTTGAAGATTTATTAAGAGATAGTGATTCTCTCATATTGCAACTGCATGCAAACATGCAGGGCATAAATTAGGAGAATTCAATCATGCATGAATACTTGCATGATAAAGATGAGGCATGCAAATAAATGGCTTCTAAAGTTGAAAAACTTAAAGAAGAGTTGAAAACTCTTGAGGAGAGGAATGAGAAACTCAAAAAGTAAAATGAGAGTTCTAAGAAGCTTGATGAGCAACAAAAAGCTCATAGAAAGCACAAAGATCCCACAAGACTTGGGTACATCGGTCAAAGAAACAAGAAAATTGGTGAGTCCTCTAGAGTCAAGGAAATCAAGAAGGACAAGAAGAAACCAATCGAAGACAAAGGTAAAAGATTCTTCAAACCATCTTGCCAACATTGTGGTAAATTGGATCATAAATCAAATAACTCCAGGAATGCACCTGTGAAACCTTTCACCACTAACAGTTACTGTAGTAACTATTATAAGTATGGTCATAGGACATTTGAATGAAGGTCACAATCTAACAGTGTGTCCAGTGGAAGTAGAGGAAGCTTTAAAGGTTTTTCTATGCATACATAATAAATTCGGACACAAGGCTGAAGAATGTAGGTCTAAAACCATGGCATTCAAATCTCCACCGAGACCGTATTCCATAACAAGAATGCTAATCAGGGCACATCTATGTGTGCTACCTATGGAACATTAGGGCATAGGAACACTAAATTCCACTCACCCATGGATAAAGAAAAAAGGGTTAATCCATGGAGAGGAACCGATATGACTTGTTACAACTGTAATAAGATTGGGCATCTGGAAAAAGACTACAGAAACCAACCAATGAACAAAGGAAATGGCCCAGCTAAATCGGTCAAGAGGATTGTGACTCCCAATCAAAAGGGAAACACCACTGAAGAGATCAATAGGGAAGTAAATAATACTTGGTCCAAAAAGGGGACAGAGCTCTAAAGGAGAGAAATCAGAGACAAATTCATCATCCACCAATGGTGACATCTCTTCAACAAATTAAGCCAAAAGGGCTCAAGGGCGAACAAGTAGCAACACTACTATTCCTGGAGTAACTAGTGACATAAATTCTCACTCAACCACGGATTAGAACCGGGAAGAATACTCCAATCTAACACCAGAACTGGTCAAATGGAGAAGCTGATGTATCATGGTCAATGTTTAAATTGAGGTTGGTGTAGTAAAGAGGTAAAGGGTCAGTGTATTGGTTGATAAATGTAAGGTTAAGTAAGGGTAATTAATACAGTAATCATTAACAAATGTTACCATTTTCTAATTACCGTTACAATCTTAGTGTATAAAATGGAAATCCGATTACTCATTTCACTTTACATTGCATTTTTTTATTATTGTTTTACAAGTTTGAGTAATCGTTCTTGTTGTGATTCATGATCTTTTCATTATGTACTCTGTGCATTTGTTAAGAGCTTTATGTGTATTTATAGTTCTATAGAAATGGCATCATCATCATCTTTTGTGAGCCTAATCGACATCAATCAACATGATCGACCTGTGTATGATATCATGGCAATGCAGGATAGAGAGAATGATATGGTTGGTGCCCTATCATCTATTCATGATGGGGTTTTATTGATAGAAGATGTAACCACATTCATCCACAACAAACATGAGGAATTGGGTGAAACATTCATCCAAAGTGAATAATTAGGGCTCTGTGAAGAAGGAAAGTTGCTAGAAAAATATGTGAGATTGGAGGTAGTTGGATTGATAAATGGGGTTAAATACCCAACTATATTTTGACCTAACTAGATTCGGTTGGTACTCAGTCAAGTACATGATCCAGTTATGTGGTTAGCAAAAGGTTTCATTACTCCAATAACCAAGGAAGATTTAAACAGATTAAGAGAGTTCAATGCCACATGGGAAGCTCTTATCCTGTGGATAATTACTAACGTCAAAGTCACTCAACTCACTAAGTTGAAATATGATAGTCCTATGATGAATGTGACCTCCATTGAGAGTGTCTAGTTTGTTGTCATTGTCATTGGTTACAAGGTTTACCAATCTAGCAACCTCAACAACATGCCAGGTGGGGCAATTCATGCAGCACACATGATTTTTCATGATAATTCTCAGTATGACATATGCGCTATGCTAAGGAACCAAATTTTTGAGAACTTGAAGAAGATCGGTATGGTAAAGAACAAATTTATGAAATATGGGACACTGTTGGTATGTCTCTTTTTCTACTACCAAAATTTATTTCCAGGAGTAGGTAAGGTTATCTGGTTAACAGATAGACCGATAATGGTCCAAATAGGTGAAATGGTTAACAGTTTGGGGAATCATTTTAACAAAGTAATGACTAATTAATTTGAAGCTTATCAACTCAGAATGTGTCAAAGGGAGAGAATTACTTCAGCTATTGTAGAGGAGTACAAGGATGAAGTTTTCTTCCTAGTGAGCACTGATCATTGTATCATCTAGGATGTTGAGCCAAGAACTGAGCTTGCACCGAAACTTGGTTATGAGATATCAGCCAAGACTACCAAAGCTTACACTGAGGTACTTCAAGAAAGTAACCTAGATCTCTTTACCTATTGGTTTGGCACTTATGAGGAGATAAGTGGAAGTCTGAAGAAAAAATCACCTTCAAAGGCACCAAAGAAGGTATATTTCAATCGATCTCCTACTCCAAGGAAAAGGAAAACAATTTTGCAAGAACCAAAAGTTCAAAAGAATAAGGCACAATCAGTTACAACCGAACAATCACAAGGTGAAGACTCAGAGGAAACTGAGATAAAACAAACCACTACCTATCTCAGAAAGAGGAAGACAAGGAAACCAGTGAAGGAGGATGAACCAAAAGCAAGAAAACCAACCATAGATGAGATGGTTGAAGGAATAAAGTAAACAGGTAGATTAGGTGTGGTTGGAAGAAGATATGAGTTGTCAAATGATGATAATAGGAGAAAATTGGAAGAGGTTGTAGTATACAGCCTTCACAAGTTTAAGTTAACTCCTACTAAGATACATGGCTCAGTACCTCTAGAGCTACATGAGATCATTTAAGGAAGATGGAAATGTTCTATAGAAAAAGAGAAAGAGCTAAGGATAAGGGCACTACTGGAAGTGCAAAGCCATTTGAGCCTACCAAAGGAAACCAATCAGGAAGATCTGTATAAACAAAGCTTTAACATCAGGAAAATAATTTTTCAAATCCTAATCTGAGAAGTTGATGTAGTTCATGATGAAGGGGTTGCAATCTGGACAACTATTTTGGAGCAACAACATCAAGATAAAGTTGAATGTCAAAAGACCTTGGTGCAACCAAAAAAAGGACATCAGTAGAGGGAAAGACATTCTAGGTATTGAGAAACCGGTCCAATCCAAGCCTATAAGTGAATTGATCATTATAGACATCACTGAAGACATAGGTGGTGATCTAAATCCACCAACTATCCTTGCATCTCCAAAAAAAGGTAAAGCTAAAACCCTTACTGTTGATGACATAGTTGATGAGTTACTAGATTTTGGAAAAGTTAGCAATATTGCTAAATGGTTTAGTGCCTTAGGCACTAATGATTGTGATAAAATTGAAATTTCTCTATTAGAGAGATTTCTTGTTTCAACTAGGGACCAAAGGACTACAAGCCCCTCTTCCCAACTAAACTAAACAAAAGGCTAATGACAAAATGGAGAACTAGTTTAGAAAAGAATAATAAAATCTTAAGGGAAGTTCTAGAAAAGGGTAAACCAGGTCTTGATAAAGATAGAATCAAGATTTTGTTGGAAGAAGAAGCACTAAATATGGATATAAGAAACAGAGTGGTAAAAAGTATAAATGGTTAAGAGAAACAAGTGTATGAAGAAATAGTCCAACTATGGAAGAATTATGACTTCAACAATCTACAGAAGGGGCAAGAGAAAAGAGCATCAAAAAAGGTGTCTACAGAAACACCTAAGTGAAAAAGTCCTCAGAATACTTCTCAAAGTGAACATGCAAAGGAAATGGTTCCACCTGAATAGTTCACAACTGGTGAACAAGTCACAACTCGTGATCAAAAAATGACCGATGAGAAGGAAACTACTGGTGATCAGGATAACACTAGTGAACAGTTCACAACCAGTGAACAAGTCAATATCAGTGAAGAGACTCCAATAGGTGTACAGGATATACCACTCAGACTAGTGGAATAAGAAATAGGGGAATCATCACCTAAGATGACTAAAGAAAAGGAAACTGAGAAAGTTGAGACGGTCAAGAGTGATCAACAGGTTACAAAAAAACAACTAGAAGAAGAACAAAAACCAAAAGAAGAACAACAACCAGAAGAGGAACAACAAGAAGAAGAGCCTCAACAAGTAGAAATGGAGAAAGTGGAGAATCTAGTTGAAGAAGAGCTTGAAAAGGATATCAAACAAAAACAACCAGTTGATGTACCAAGCACTTCTTCATCAAAGAGAAAGATATCTTTTGCAGTAGACTCTGAATCCAAGAGAGGGAAAGTTAGCACTTCTCGAAAAGGTGGCATTTTGATTGACATAAGAAAAATGTCAAAAAGATAGTTGAGAAGCTTACCAAGAGAAAATAGGACATGGTTCTATCTAGTGTGAAAAACATTTTGTACAATTTTGCACCTAACACTGACATAAATGAAGAGGAATCCATTATTGATCAACTGGAAATTCTGGCACAAGCAATTAGAGATGACATTGCAGATCCAAAAATAGTATCTATTGATCATTATGAATAGAAGATAATAACTATTCTTCATGACAAGCTTGAAGAACTTAAAGCCACTGTGGCTACTAGCACCGATGAACTGGAGAAATAAGTACAAGATGTTGGGAGGTTAATTACAAAAACTTCAAACTTTGAAGATTTTGTGAAAGATGTAACAGAAAGAACCAAAAGGACTACAGAAGAGCTAAAGGAGACTACATCAAAGTTCAATGCTAAGACCTCTTCTGCAATAAAATATAGTCATGAGCTAACCAGTTTAGCTCTCACATTGAGAAAGGCATCAGAAGAAAACACCAAGAGAATTCAAGATATCATTGGATTTTAGCAATTCATAGCGCCTACTTTTGATCTGATGCAGAAAATAGAAAATGATGTTGATATACTTATTAATGAGCCTGACTATAAGATAATTGAGAGCATGGAGAACCTAATTGTCTCTCTACAAGCTATGAAGTATACCTTAGATCAAGTAATAGTGCTTGGAAACCTTTCATATTTTCTTCCAGGAAGATCTACAAGGATATCTTCAACAAGCTCCAATAGTTTTTGCCAAGAAGATCTATGAGGAATTCACACCCTTTGTCCCTTGGAGGAAAAAAGGGGAAGATTACTTTTAGGAGATTGGTAGAGAAAGGGGAAGATACTAGAAGAAACTGGTCAATCAAATGATAGGGAGATTTGAGACTAGATACAGCAGCATGATACAATAGAGAAAGTCTATAGAAGAAGTATCAGAAGTATCAAGTATCAGTTGATAGGATGATACTCTACAGGGATTTTATGTGTTGATGTGTTTTGCTACCAATTCCAAAGGGGAAGATTGTTGGCATAAAGTTTAGTTTTCATCATTGGAAAACATCAAACATATTGGTACTCATGATAGAACAACAGTGGTGAACTAAGAGACTTACTAAGTAAATAGTGTACCTTAATTGGTCACATCTATACCAGTCTAATCTTATCCAATCGATCTATCTAGACACCACAAGATGAAGATGATTGATAGTGTGCACACCGATTTATGTTCCCAATTACAAATTTACTAGTTGGTGCTTCCAAATTTTGTGAATCATTTTTCATATGAGCTGGAGTTATCTTTTTCAAATGAACTAAAGTTAGCTTTATCTTCTGTGAGCATTTTGAGGTAAACTAAAGATCTATTTACAATATTTTTGATCAAGAGTTCTGCATGCGAGATTTTTGGAAGAGTTATAGCTTGGCGGCACTGTTTGGTGTAATTATAATAAGATAATTTCTTATAAATATAGGTCATCATGCATTAGAAGATGTATTGTTAAAAATCAAGAGTAGAGAGCAAAAAAATAGAAGAGAAGAGTCTTTTGAGAAGGAAAATAGTCACAAAAGAATGAAAGAGAGAAAGATTCAATAGCTAAGTAGAGGAAGGATTGAACATGTATGATCTGAATCGATAGATAAAGTGTCAAAAGAATATCATTTCTTTTCTTATGTGAAGCACATTTAAATCCCTTAATCAGGGTGAAACCTAATAGGTTCTATTGTATAAATCCATTCACCAGGTGACATCTTTGTTGATGTTTTTAAGTCCTTTAACAAGGTGAATCCTCATAGGGTCAAGATCTTAACCAATATCTTTTAAATCTCTTAACTAGGTAACACTCTAACCAGTGCTTTGTAAGCCTTTAACCAGGAAGCTTTATTACTATAGTAGTGGAGTTTCATGGGTTCTTTCCCACCGTGATTTTTCCTTCTAACCTAGGGTTTCCACTTATATATCTTATGTTGACCTATGCATGTGAAATTTGTTTATGATTGTTCAAGCATTCTTTTATTTTCAGTATTAACATGAATAATAAAAAGAGAAAATAATATAAGAAATTGAATTTACTAATTCACCCCCCCTCTCAGTAACCAGTTAGGATTAACACTAACATTGTCCAAATAGGGAACCAGTGACACATATTGAGCAGAGATGCACTTTTTTCTCTGAGTAGCGACCGATGAAGTCTCTAACCAGAGCAATGACCGGTAAGTATATGACTAGACCGATAAAGATAGAGAAAAGAAAAGTGACAAGTAATGACATAGACATGTACACTACACAAGGAAGAATGTAAATTGATCATCTATGATTGGTGAGATATCATTAAGACCGGTGAACCAGTGAAAGTCATAGTTGAAAAATACTTAAGAGACTCTTCTACCAAGATTTGTTGCACAAATCATGTAGGATTTGTTGTTATGAAAAATATCGATGAAAGGCACAGATGAAGTATTTAATGCCAAAATTTATGGCATTAAATCATCTTGAAATTATGCGACACGCATCTGATGTCTCCTTTACAAAATTGAAACATGCCTGCATGGCGGATCTCTTGTTGAGAAATTTCATGCATCTGGTGTTTCCTCTCATAACTGAGACTCAACTGGATGATCGATCCAAAGGATATATTTGTAGATACTACAACATGCAAAAAGTGGAGAAGGTAAAGGAAGTCTATTTATTCTTCAGATGGTGAAGAATATCATTTACCTTAATTTTGCAAAAGAAAAAGAGTGAACCTGTATGCTGAGAAAAGCTATGGTAATGAAAAAGGAGAAGAGAAGAAGAAGAAGAGAAGAGTGTGCAAGAAATAACAACAACCTGAAGAGAGCATACATGTGGTGCCTGGTGATGACTCTCGGTGGATGAAATAGCGATCTTATCAGGCTCAACAAATCCATTTTAAAGGATCAACCCCTCTACTTCTCTCTGAAAATTACAATAGTAAAATCCTACTATTTGGATGGATATTAATAGGTACCTTGTATTAAATCCCTTAACTCGGTGACATACAGTAGATGTTCTTAAGTCCTCTAACAAGGCAGGCTTTAATAGACCTTATTTTAAATCCCTTAACTAGGTTGCATCTAACAATGTGTGTGTAATCTTTTAACAAGGAAGGCTTTTAATAGGGAACACTTCAAAAGAGTGCAAATTTTGTGATTTCCACTCACACCATGGTTTTCTCTCACTTTGGTTTTCTATGTGATACATCTAGTGTTCTATACTTCTATGATCTTGTGTTAGTTATTTCTTTTATATGATTTGTTCTACATGCAGTAATAATTAATTTTTATTAGAGTGTTTAAAGTTTTAGTGGGTGTTGATTCACCCCCCCCCCCTCTCAGCATAGGTTGGGACCATCAATTGGTATCAGATCCACATCCTTTTTCTATGTTGCTTAACCCCAACAAGGAAAATATCAAATGATGAGAAAGGAAGGAGCCAAGTTTTCTAAAGAAAACTTTAGTTTGTGGTGCAGTAGAATGAAGTTGTACATGAAAACCACAAGAGATTAGTTTTGGAACCATGTGTTGACAGATTACATCAAACCTACCGTTACATTGACTTTTGATCAACTAAAGGTCAGAAATGAACACACGACTGCTATGGATATGATAGCCAGCACGCTGCCTAACAACGTATATACAAAAATTGAAAATTTGACTACAGCCTGTCAAATGTGGGTGAAGCTACAAAATGTCTATGGAGGCCACCCACATGTTCAAAGAGAAAAAGTAGAAAGCCTCAGAGGAAAATATGATGATATGAAGATAAATGAAGGAGAAGACATTGAATACTATAGAAAACAAATAAAATAAGTGATGAACTCAATCAAAAGCATAAGAGGTACATTGAGTGAGCAAGATGTGATAAGCAAGATACTAAGGATATTGATGCCATATTGTGTTATCAAGATCTCATCCATATAGGAGCTCATATCAATGATCACATCTTAATTCACCCTTGATTCTCTCATCGGTAAGTTAACCTCATTTGAATTAATCAATTATGATAATAGATTACCTATGTAGATGTTTCTTTTAAATCTTCTATGAATATTTCTCCCACCAAGAAAGGAAGAGAGACCGATAATAGTTCTATCGGGAGGTCTGGTCATTTCCATAAAAAAATTCTCTGAAAAGAACAAGAGAGGGATGAGTTTGAAGTACTCATCGCAAGGAGATTTCTAAGAGGAGAAAGGAATTACAAAGGGAAACTTCCATTGAAATTATTTTCTTGTAATAAGATAGGACACATTACGGTTATGTGTCTAGAAAATAAAAATAAGGAAAAGCACAAATGATTCAAGAACAAAGGAAAAATGAGTGCTACCTTGTTGAGGAAGGTGTCATTGGAAACAAATCTGGAGAATCGAGAGATGATGAGATTTCCTTTGTGGCAATAAAGGAAGAAATCTCAGCGATAAGTGAAATGGAACTTATCTCTAGATCCCACCAATGTGAGGACTGGATCATTGACATTGGATGCACTCACCACATGACTAGTGAAAAAAACAAGTTCATCATCTTGAAGCTTAATGATGGTGGTTTAGTGACATTTGGAAATAATGATTCATGTGCTATTAGAGACAAAGTCTCAGTAGTACTTGATAATGAAGATATCTATGATGATGTGTACTGGGTAGAAGGACTCATGTACAACCTGATGAGTGTGGTTCAACTGAGAAACAAAGGATAGATGTTAGAGTTTGGACAAGTATCATGTATTGTTAAGAATCAATTAGGAGTACAATTTGCCACCGGTAAATAGAGAAAAGGGAACTTGTTCTACCTAAACTCAACTAAGGGGGCTTGCCTCATAGAAACAACAAAAGGTGAAATAGAGAAAACTTGCCTAATGGAAAAAGATGACAATAGCTGGTTGTGGCACAAAAGACTCTACCACATAAACTTTGATAGCATAGTCAAATTGAGTAGGAAGAAGTTGGTCAGAGGGCTTCCTAACATCATAAATCTAGATAGGGTCTAGTGTAAATAATGTCAGTTGGGTAAACTAATAGGTACAAGCTTCAGCAGAAAATCATATTCAGTTGAAAGTGTACTAGATATTGTTCACATGGATCTATGTGGACCAATGAGGACAAAGAGCTACTATGGAGATAGGTATTTTATGCTCTTTGTGGATGATTTTTCTAGGATGATGTGGATGATTTTCCTTAAAGAAAAAATAGAGGCCTTCCAGATGTTCAAAATTTATAAGGCCCAAGTGGAGAAGGAGACCAGTAAAATCTTGAAGTGTCTGAGGTCAGACATAGGAGGTGAGTACATCTCACAAGAGTTTACCAACTACTGTGAAGAACAGGGGATAAAAAGGTAGATGTCTACACCAAGAACCCCTCAACAAAATGGATTTGCTAAAAGAAGAAACAAGACTATGATAGACTGTTCAAGAACTTTGATAATTTAGAAGGATCTACCCCATCACTTATGCAGAGAATAAATCAACATCATTGTATATACACTAAACTGGGTTCAAGTCAAGAAAGGAACTGGTAAAACTCCATATAAGTTACATGGTTTGTTCATACTCCTAGTGTAAGCTATTTCAGATTATTTGGAAGCAACTGTTATATCAAGAGAGATGTTTACTCTGGAAAGTTTGAGCCTAAGAGTGATGAAGGAATATTTTTGGGTTACTCCAAAAAAAGTAAAGCCTGTCGGTGTCTGAATAAAAGAAAAAGTAAAATAGTGGAAAGTGAAAATGTGAAGATAGATGAGCATTCAGAATTGAGGGATAAGATCAATCAAGGTGAATCTGAGAGTCACCAGAACCATGATGCAAGTAATTATTTTGAATTCAATGAAATAATAGTTGTTGATGAAGAAGAACAAGTAATTATACTCATGGAATAGGGTAACGTGCCTAAGAAAGGAAGGGATCTAAACATAAGACTGATTGAAGAAGATGAACAAGAAGACGTTCATGATTTTTATAGAATTGTAGCTCAACCAAAGAGAGAAGACGGGGACCACCGATCGGTTCTACCAAGGTATGTCACCTATCACTCCACTGGTAACAATATTGGTGACAAACATGATAACATTATAACCAGGAGAAAGGCTAGAGAAAGTATCTATTTCTTTTCCAGCATAGAGCCTAAAACTACTAGAGAAGCTATGTAGAATGACAACTGGGTCAAGGCAATGGAAGAGGAGGTAGAACAAATAGTAAAGAATGAAACATGGACTCTTGTACCTAGACCTAAGGACAAGAATGTGATAGGAACCAAGTGGGTGTTCATAAATAAGCTGAACAAAGAAGGAAAGGTGGTGAGGAACAAGGAAAGACTAGTTTGGAAAGGATATGCATAGGAAGAAGGACTAGACTATGGAGAAACCTTTGTACTAGTAGCAAGACTAGAAGGGGTAAGAATTCTACTTGCCTATTCTTCCCATAAAATATTTAAGGTATATCAAATGGATGTAAAATTTGTATTTTTGAATTGTATATTGGAAGAGGAAGTGTACATAGAGTAGTTGAAGGGCTTCTCATCCATAGAGAAAAATGATATGGTCTACAAATTGAAGAAGACTCTCTATGGACTGAAACAAGCCCCAAGAGCTTGGTATGAAAGATTACACTCATACCTCCTGACCATAGGATTCACAAGAATATGTGATAACAATAATATGTATCTTAATACCGGTAAAGTAGGGAACCTGATTGCTAAAATATTTTTGGATGATATCATCTTTGGAGAAGATGATAAAATGAGAAAAGACTTCACTAAAGAGATAAAGAAATAATTTGAAATGCCCATGATTGGAGAAATAAAATTCTTCATTGGTCTACAAGTCCATTAGTTCAATGGAGGTATATTCATATCTCAGTCCAAGTATATTAAAGAGATTCTTAAAACTTTTGGGCGAGAAGAATCGAGATCGGTTGGCACACTAATGATAACTAACTACAAGTTATCAAAGGGGGATGATGCTAAAGAAGTTAATGTGGCACTTTACCAATCAATGATTGGTAAATTATAGTATGTTGTGCACAATAGACCTGACATTATACATGTAGTAGGTATTGTGGTGATATTCTCTACAGACCCAAAAGAGACACATTTGGTTGCATTAAAGAGAATCTTTAGATATCTAAAGGGGACTAAAGATTGTGGTCTTTGGTTTCCTCACAAAGGAGTTTTTGAGGTAAAAGTGTTCACCGATGCAGACTGGGGCGCTAACATTGATGACAAAAAGAGCACAAGTGGAGGTGTATTATTTCTTGGAGGAAGGATTGTGTCATGGACAAGCAAGAAGAAAAATTGCATTACACAATCCACAATAGAGGTTGAGTATGTTGCTACAATAATCAATTGCACATGGGTAATCTGGATAAAATATATATTGGAAGGAATCCAAGAACAGGTAGCTAAACCAATTGCAATATTCTGTGATAGCATGAGTACAATCAATATATCAAAAAATCATGTTATGCACTCAAAGAAAAAGTACATTTCTATAAAGTACCACTATCTGAGAGAGTAAGTGTAGAAAAAAGAAGTCAAGTTGGAATATGTTCCCACAAAAGAACAAGTTGCTAACATATTCACAAAGTCATTATTGAAGAATACCTTTGAGTATCTCAGAAGTAAATTAGGGGTAGTTCCCCTTCATGATCTTTAGTAAAAAAGACTGAGGATTTAATCAATCCAACAAGCTCAAAGAAAGGAATCAACCTCATCTAAACCGGCTTGGTGAGAAAGGATTGCTTCTCAAAGGGGGAGCAGGCTTCAAGAAAGGTAGTCGTTGGACTAGCCTTTGGCATTATTGTCAAAGGGGGAGATAACTGGTAGTATTATTTGGACCGGTATGGTAGTATCCATCAATTCCAAAGGGGGAGATTGTTGGCATTAATAGAAAAGATACAACCGGTAAATGGTAAAAGCGATGTTTTCATTGATGTCATTAGCTAACATTGTCCAAATAGGGAACCGATGACACATATTTAGCAGAGATGCACTTTTTTATCTAAGTAGTGACTAGTGAAGTCTCTAACCGAAGTAGTGACTAGTAAGTATATGATTGGATAGGTATAGACATAGAAAATAAAAGTGACAGGTAAAGACATAGACCTATATACTGCATAAGGAAGGATATAAATTGATCATCTCTAATTGGTGGGATATCATTAAGACAGGTGAACCAGTGAAAGTCACAGTTGATAATCACTTAAGAGACTCTTCTATCAAGATTTTTTTCTCAAATCATACAGGATTTTGTGTTACAGAAAAGATCATTGAAAGGTACAAATGAAGGATTTAATGCTAAAATTTATGGCATTAAATATGGTGGAATTATGTGACACGCATCTAATGTTTCTTTTACAAAATAGAAATATGAATGCATGGTGAATCTCTTGTTGATAAAAAGTTTGTGTCATGCATCTGATGTTTCCTCTCATAACTAAGACTCAACTAGATGATGGATCCAAAGGAGATCTTTGCAGATACTGCAACATGCAAAAAGTGGGGAAGGCAAAGGAAATCTATTTATTCTTCAGCCAATGAAGAATATCATTTACCTTCATTCTGCCAAAGAAAAAGAGTGAACCTGTACACTGAGAAAAGCTACAAGAAGGGAAAAGAAGAAGAGAAGAGTGTGCAAGGAAGTGCAATAACTTGAACAGAGTATACTTGTGGTGCTTGGTGATGACTCTCAGTGGATGAAATAGTGACCTTATCAGACTCAACAAAGCCATTTTAAAGGATCAACCCCTCTATTACTCTCTGACAATTGAAATAGTAAAATCCTAATATTTGGGTGGACATAAATAGGTCCCTTGTATTAAATCCCTTAACTAGGTTACATCTTGTAGATGTTCTAAAGTCCTCTAACAAGGCATGCTTTAACAGGCCTTATTTTAAATCCCTTAACCAGGTCACATCTAACAGTGCATTTGTAATCCTTTAATAGGGAAGGATTTTAACAAGGCGCACTTCAGAAGAGTGCAAAATTTGTGAGTTCTACTCACACCGTGGTTTTCTCCCGCTTTGGGTTTCCACATGATACATATGGTGTTCTATACTTCTATGATCTTGTCTTAGTTATTTCTTTTATAGGATCTCTTCTACATGCAGTAATAGTTAATTTTTATTAGAGTATTTTAATTTTTAGTGGGTGTTGATTTACTCCTCCCCTCTTAGCACAGGTTGGGACCATCAAATCCTATCTTGGGAACTATCCATCATGTGATCAAAATTACTCTACCTTGCCCTTCCTCAAACTCCCTACCTTATGAATCGTTAGTAAGAGATAGGAGTTAGATTCCTATTATCTATAATTAGAGTATTAGATTTAAAATTTAGATATTTATTAATCATATTCTTTTTCTCATAATCTCCTCTTAATGTACTTGATTATCTGTCATGTATTTATTTATCTTTTATTAAAAGTATATGTGTATGCATGTATTTATATTAAATGATCTTTATTTATAATCATGAGAATCCATACCTATATATATATATATATATATATATATATATATATATACACACATATATATATATACATATATATATGGGTCTGTGCAAGATCATGAGGGGCCAAAAAGTGGCGATGTGAAAAATATTCACTTTTCACTCGTCCAAAAGCGCATGAAAGCGCTTGTTGACTTTTTAGTAGGCCTGGGTGTCAGTACACCTAGGCAAAGCTACCACCAAAGCACATACCTAATCAGGTACCCGATAACTATGGCATATATATGACACCCGCGAGCCCTATTCCTCATTTCCTAGCACGATTTCTTCAAGTTTCTAACCGCATTTTTCTAATACCTGATATATTTTCGGATACCTGATATTGGAAACCCCAAATTTGACCCTGAGCATATTCGGTAAGTAGTTAATTGCATATTTTTATTAATTTATTTCATTTTCATTATAAATGTAGCATTTTTTTAAAAAATAGGGTTTTGTATTTATATTTGTAATAATATTTGAAACTTAGATTTGTTTTTTATTTAATCAGGCATGGTTGACAACAATGAAGAAAATAACCCTCCAAATAACAATCCCAAAAACAATCCCCCATATCTAAACCCTAAATCTTTACAAGATTTGATAGAAGAAAATTTGAACACAATACAAGGTTTCCAAAACACGTATCAAAATAGACCTACATTAGGTCCCATGCTTGCCACACTAAATACAATTGTTGGAAATATTGACACACTCACGCAGCAACATAATGTTGCTCTTCATTAGCGTGATGATATGCACGTCCAATTTGATGATGGGCTTGACCATGATGGGATTGCAGCCCTTAATATAAGTAAGGAAGATATAGCCACCCTTTTTGTCGATCCTAAAACTAGAATACCAGTTGACCCCAAAAAGCCCAAATTATCAATAAAATGGTGCACAAATGAAGCAATGCGCACAAACTTTTGGGATCGCTGGTGGATGGTTTTTGATAAACCACCACAGTAATTTGGAGGTCCCATTTTATTTCCTTAAAAAATTGTATGCTGAGTTTGTGCTTGGTCACCATGTTGATTATTGGAGTATGAGGCCCAACATAGGTGTAGGTAGAGGAGCTCCTCAGACTAGACCATCTTCCCAATGCCGAAAGGCCACTACCTTTGTCCCCCCCACTGATGTCACACCCCCTCCTCCAGTGCAGCATCCCGATATCATTTATGAGGTTGCTGAACTGACTATTAGGGCCATTCATTTACTGAGTGATCAGTTGATCACACAGACTAGGTCAGTGTTGCCTCTTATGGATGTTGTTGGCGCATCAACATCTCGTCCAAGTTCACATGTATGCGAGCCCCATATGTGCATTATGTGCAAGCATATGTGCCTCAGACCGCTTACTGATTCTGATATATATCAGTTTCATGATATTGATGAGGGAGATACAGGAGAGGCTGTTGCAGAGGTTGCAACACCTCATGGAGCATCTACATCTCATGAGAGTGCTCAGGAGGTGCACGTAGAGCCATTGACTCCTGTTGATATGGTAAGAGTAAACATTATAAATAAATTTGTCACATGACTTATTTAATTTAAAAATAATTTATTTATTTAGATTAGTTTTAATGATTGCATGCACTTATGTATATATATGTTTTTCCATTTATGTTCAGTCGATGACACAGGAGGAGGTGAGACAGGTGGATGAGTCCACACTTTCGGCCATTTCATTTGGCCTTGATGACTATATGGTATATTATAAATTATGTACCCATTAGTTTTTTTTTATATCATTTGGTGTACATGCTTAAATCTCTATCAATTAGAGCAATAAAATTCATACATTCACTAATATATATTTTCATCTTATTGTGTTCTTGCAGGCTACAGCTGACATCAATGGGGGGCGTGAGGGGGTTCATCATGTGTTGAAAAAGGAAAGGTAGTTAATTGTTTAAGATTAATTATGCATGCATATGTATGCCACTTGTGTGTAGTAATAAATATTTTACTTGCACTTTATTGTATAGGGTGTGGCTATTGATGATGTCCCGACACCAGTTTGGCGGTGTAGGGTTACAGGCGTCTCGATTCAAAGTGATAGCCCGATTGTACGTAGACTTTTACATATTGTTATTTGTATTTTGTAACTAGGGTTGCTATGATGAAGTACATTGATATATAATTGACAATCTTTTTACTCTCATAGGTTACTCCGACTGTGAGGGAGGTCCCACGAGAATCTTTTGTTTCTTTGTTGATCCAGCCCACTATTCCAAAGGAGGGATCACCAGATGTAAGTTTTAATTTTAGATCAATCAATTTGTAATTTTATTATGCTATCATCCTATTTTGTAGATTTATTACTCTATGTTGCACCAATCTACTAATCTCATTATTGCAAATATATATTTATAGGTCAGAGTTGGTATTGTTGGCATGGTCCCTTCGCTACCTAGGACTTATGCTAGGACACCTGATCGTGGTAGGCGATCGAGAGACCAGGTACAAATTTATTTATATTCGGTTATAATTTTAATTAAATTAGTGTTTGAAAATTATGAATTATATATATATATATATGTACAAATCATATAAAGTAAGCAATCTAACTTTGGTTTGAACTCATTTTTTATGCAGGATCAATTAGAGCCCAACACTCCTTCAAAGAGGCTACATTTTGATGATCCCCCTACAGCATAGGATGCAGTTTTAGTTTTGTGGTCATTTAGAGATGACACTTGGCACATTTTGAGATGGCATATATGCCACATTGTACACCTTAAAACATTGATTTTGTAGACCTTTTGAAATGGCATGTGCCATATTTGTATATGGACATACTTTTGATACATTTGATACATATATAGAACATATTCATTTATATGTTATATTTGCGTCATCTTTTGTATATACATATTTATTATTCATGTTTATGGAATTGAATGGTGAAGTTATATCTTGACTATGATTATCATTATGATTTAAATTATATCTTGTTGAAGTTACATTTGTTTTTCTTTACTCTGGAATACCCTGTTCATGGAGCTTATTATGTTTGAGGTTTAACTTCTTGTTGGTGAACAGATTTGTCTTCGAAAGAAACACTTACAAAATGACCCTTAAAGCCCAAACAAAAAGACTCAACCAACACCAACAGTTGGGTCACTTCACTATTGAGAAGCGTAAGCACCCTTTGAATTATCCAGGTACAACTCCCCTTCAGGATTTACAATGAATCAACTAAACTATAAATGATAATGTTTTTAACCTAAAAGCAATAAAGGCTTACAAACATCTATTCATAAACACGAGATAGATGCAAAGGGACTAATTTACTAAAAATAAAAGGACAGTAAATGCTACAAATTTCATTTGCCTAAACAATGCATTACAGAAAGAATTTAAGAGAGAAAGACGAATGGTTCTTTCCAAATACACAAAAAACTATAGCATAAAGTCCACAGATGATCGTGCTAATGATCAGATGTAACAAATATGCATTCAAAAGAAACCAATATCATTCAAAGATGAATATCAATCAGAAAGTGAGCATCTAAAATCAAAGTTTTAATATGCTGACATATCCTTCTTTAAACACAACAAAACAACAAAGATTCTAATGTTCCTGTACATTAATCATTATTTGAAAATAAAATCCCTCTTTTCCTGCATTACAATAAAAATCCTAATCTATCCCTCCCTTGGCACAAAGTCTCTCGGGTCAGGCGGAATCCAGAACCCCCAAAATCTCCTCTACGAGCCTTACTTATTTTCCCCTTTCGGTTAGTTTCTTTCCTGTTATAATAACTAATTCTTGAGGATGTGTCTATCCACATCTTCTTTCTCGAATACATTAAAGTATCCCTTTGTGAGTGCCTTAGTAATATTTTGTTATGAAAGTCCATGTTACTTGGTGCTCTACATCTTTCAAAATGGATCTATTCCTATAGAATAGTGCCATCTGGATCTTATTGCAACACAAGTGTTAATGCCTATGTGTTTTGATTGGACACTTGGTGCTATAACTAGAGTGTGTCATTTCTAGCTCTCCACAAACATACCGCTTCATGAAAGTGACACCAAGAAACATTTTGTCGAAGCCATCATACATATGTATTTTGGGATTCAATTGCGAGCACGTCCTCCTCAATTTTCCCACCCTATGAACCTGAAGCCAACATCTCTTAATCATGACTGATGTCAACACAAAGAACTACATTATCATGCATCATGAAGGCATCATCAGCTTGGTATTGAAAATCGCACTTAAGTTTCCCACTGATATAGTCCCAGACCTCTATGAATCCAACAACCGAGCATGAAACAAGGTTCTGTCCATCAAGGAAGATGTTAGGTCCTCCTTGACATTCAGTGTTGGGGCATTCTCAAGAAATGATAATGTCTTAATATTGAAATTGCGTTATAGATTATCATGTTCTCGAATGCCAATACTGTCGATGTGCAAAACCAATTCTCATTGTCATCGACCAGTCTAACCTGACAAAGCTTTGGAAACTTCATTTTTGGATACCTTTTACTAGTTCTACTACTCCTATCTACAATTCCATATGCCATGCTCTGCTTGCGGGCATTCTGTTGAATAGTTTACATATATTCTCTATGCTTCCAAGTCACAATTTTTATGGGACTCGATAGTTAAAATTATAACTAACCCCAATGATGATGGCATGTCCTTGGATAGATAGTGGCATTGATAGCCTCTCCAACCATTTCAATCTACCTTCATAACCATACCAAATAGGACAATGTCTACTCAGAAAAATTTCTACTTAATCCATGAGCCCCGGAAGATCGCTACCCAATCGTGCTTAGTGCACCTTGGGGTCACTTGGGTCAAGCGTGGTCGCGAGCGTTCTGGTGACTCTGTGGGAAAAATGGGGTTGTCACTAGCGTTTACCCAGCCAACCGGAGCCGATGGAGTAGACGATTTGATGCCAGGTCAGACAGTTTGAAAGATACGCTGCTAAGCCACTTTCAACTGACCCTGACTGCAAGTTTTGGCATCGACTGAGATCGCCTTGCCAAATGCAAATGAATTCGAATCACCCAAAAATGAGAGAGGTTATTGTAGACCTCAAAAACATGATCTTGTAGCACCTAAAAATTTGTTGATAGCTCTCACGAGGTCTGAGATACGAGCCCCAAAAGATCACTGCCCAATCATGCTTAGTGCACCTTGGGGTCACTTGGGTCGAGCATGGTCGCGAGTGTTCCGGTGACTCTGTGGGTAGAACGCGGTTGTCACTGGTGTTTACCCGGCCAACCAAAGCTGATGGAGTAGATGATTCGATGCCAGGTCAGATGGTTTGAAAGATACGCTGCTGAGCCACTTTCAACTGACCCTGACTGCAAGTTTTGGCATTGACTGAGATCGCCTTGCCAAATGCAAAGGAAGTCGAATCACCCAAAATTGAGAGAGGTTATTGTAGACCTTGAAAACATGATCCTATAACACTTTATAGTTTGTTGATAGCTCTCACGAGGTCCAAGATACGAGCCCCAGAAGATCGCTGCCCAATCATGCTTAGTGCACCTTGGGGTCACTTGGGTCAAGTGTGGTCACGAGCGTTCCAGTGACTCTATGGGCAGAACGGGGTTGTTATTGTCATTTACCTGGCCAACTGGAGCTGATGGAGTAGATGGTTTGATGCCAGGTCAGATGGTTTGAAAGATACGCTGCTGAGCCACTTTCAACTGACCCTCACTGCAAGTTTTGGCATCGACTGAGATCGCCTTGCCAAATGCAAATGAAGTCAAATCACCCAAAACTGAGAGAGGTTATTGTAGACCTCAAAAACATGATCCTATAACACCTAAAAATTTGTTGATACCTATCATGAGGTCCAAGATACGAGCCCCAGAAGATCACTTCCCAATCATGCTTAGTGCACCTTGGGGTCACTTGGGTCGAGCGTGGTCACGAGCGTTCCAGTGACTCTGTGGGTAGAATGGGGTTGTCACTAGCATTTACCCAGCCAACCAGAGCAGATGAAGAAGATGATTCAATGCTAGGTCAGACAGTTTGAAAGATACGCTGCTGAGCCACTTTCAATTGACCCTCACTGCAAGTTTTGGCATCGACTGAGATAGCCTTGCCAAATGCAAATGAAGTCGAATCACCCAAAGTTGAGAGAGGTTATTGTAGACCTCAAAAACATGATCTTGTAACACCTAACATTTTTTCAATACCTCTCATGAGGTCCAAGATATGATCCCCAGAAGATCACAGCCCAATCGTGCTTAGTGCACCTTGGGGTCACTTAGGTCAGGCATGGTCGCGAGCGTTCCGGTGACTCTGTGGGTAGAATGGGGTTGTCATTGGCATTTACTCGGCCAATCGGAGCTGATGGAGTAGACGGTTTGATGCCAGGTTAGACAGTTTGAAAGATACGTTGCTGAGCCACTTTCAACTGACCCTCACTACAAGTTTTGGCATCGACTAAGATCGCCTTGCCAAATGCAAATGAAGTCGAATTGCCCAAAACTGAGAGAGGTTATTGTAGACCTCAAAAACATGATCCTGTAGAACTTGATAGTTTGTCAATACCTCTCATGAGGTCTGAGATACGAGCCACTTTCAACTGACTATTAGTGGTATGTTTGAAATTTGAACTGTGAAATTAATCATGATTAAGCTTGTTAAATTTGAACTGTGGAGCTTATTATGTTTGAGGTTTAACTTTTATAGATTTTTTGAAATGATAAAAAATAATATCCTTAAAGCATTACAAACAACAATCAAACATGTAAGAATTCAAACCATGCAAATGACATAAGTATATGACATGTAATATCTCTTCTTGGCACTATTGGCCACCCATACATGATTTTGGTCATAAGTCCTTATGAAGAGTTTAAGGACATTTAACTTTTAAATCAAATTGATTGTTACAAATTGCCATTATAGGCTTCAAAAGATCTCAATTAACCATTAAGGATCCTTTTGTCCTTCTATCTCTGATTGGATCCATGGTGACCATAGGCGTCTTCATAGGTGCTCCTGCACAAGTTACATTCCAAATACAAAACCAAGTTTATTGACTCAAAATACAATCTAAGAAAGGTCAAATTAATGTATTGAAATTAAGCTTAACGAACTTAGAAAATAATGTACTAAGTTAACTTATTACCTAGTCAAGTGTTCCTGAAGGGTCATCTCTTTGCTTCAGGGTCTCCAATAGTGCTTCATGATCAGTAGTAGTAATAGTCCAAAGTTCTTTTGTCTTTGGTCTTCCATGATGCTTTGACAACTTGACATTTGTTGCTATAACAAGGTGTGATTACATTAGAATAGTTTTGTGCTTCTCATAGTCTTCAAATGTGGGACTCCATTCTTTCTAATCATGTATGTTTGCAACCATGTTCCCGCAACAACAACTGAACTAGTAGGATATGTGAACTCATCACCATCTCTCATCAGTTGTACAAGCTTCTGTTTACCTTGTACACAACGTGCTAACCAATAATCTGACCTCTCATCATTCCCCTATGGTGCAACCAATGCAAAAACATCTCCTGGTTTCAAAAGATCTAAAAGATGGTCATAGTCAACTGAAGTGTCCATGTCATCATTTCTTATAGAGAGTGTCAAAGATAAAGGAGTCAGATACTGTGGAACCCATGTATCCACCCACTCACTTGACTCGCAATGATCCCAATCATACTGAAAACACATGGGGCAAAAACAAGCCAACTCTCGTGTCCAAATGGTCCATGTACTACTATTGGAGCTTCGGAATGAATGCATTTTTAAGAGTCTTTCACTTCTTGATAATCCAATCTATCTCCTATAGTTCCCTCCTCAACCAACGAAAAGAATCTACGCACTATAGAATCAAGAGTCCCCCCTGTGACAATGCTAAAGTACACCAATCAACAATAGAATGAGCATCAAGAAGTACAGCACCTGAAATCCTCAATTGCTCCTTAACTAGAGCTCTCTTCACACATGCACCTACTCCGTCATGCTCCCCTTTCCCATGCCCTGACTCAAAAAAACTCCAAATATGAGGTACACCTCTCTCCACATGCATTCTAAAAAACCAATAAAACATTCTAGCATTCTTAAATTGACCGGTGCAATTATCTGACCAAATGAGATGCCTATCCATAGTAATACCATTTTCCTACAAGAAGTCAAAATAGTTTTGGAAACAATGTTGAACAAACTCATGAGAGTGAGACCTGTCGTCGCTCATATAAAAATGGTACTCTCTGATTATCTTTCGCTCATCTTTTGTGCTATCAGGGGAATGTCTATATGTGATGTGTACAAAAATAGCAACCTGAATCAAATTGTAATATTGAGCTTGAGTCTCATTTTGGGGCTGCAATGTATAGTTCTCTGCAAAGTCTACAACGGATATAATAGTTCCAATGGGGAAAGTGTCCTTACATGTCCTGAATTGTTGATCCAACCATTGAGACCTGTGACTATGCCTTGCATACTTGTAAAAAAGATTTGTCTTGAAATCTGAGATAAAATCAGCAACATTGTATTCATTTGCAACTAACTCACATCTAGAGCCTTCACCTCCACTCTTCAATGTATATTTCACTATTTCATATACCTTTTTTTGGACAAGTGTCTTTCCAAAATTGTGTTCCAAACCCTCATGAAAACATGTTCTAAACTTGGACAAGCCACCACATTCTGAGCACTTGGCATTTAAGCAATCTTTTTTATAAAATAAACAACCATCATCTCTTTGACATAAAAATTGATCTAGCAAGCCTCCTGATGATTTGGGAAGACCACTTGCACCACAATCCTCTAGCATTTCATTAGTATGCAAAGTAGAACGAATGGACCGTAATAATTCATGATGCATTGAAAAATCAACATGATATTTGCAACAACATGTATTTCGAATCTTAAGGGGTACACAATAAAATGGCTTCACGGATTCAAAAGACCTTTGTGATATTTTCAATGTTGGATGTGTCTCACAAAATTTTTTATACAACATTGTTTGACTTACCTCCACATAATTTTTAGGATGTGGAGTGTGGTCTCGATTGCCAACTCTCAACTTCAAGACATCCTTCACATTTGGTGACACTCTTCCGTTAGCATCCCAAAATTGTTGAATTTCATCCTTGACAACATCTGTTAGCTTCTTATCGAAATGTGGAAGTCTCCCACCATAAGCCCATGTATCAATTTGAAGGGGATCATCAAGTCCTTCTCTTCTTGCAAGTGCTCTACCCAAAGTTTTACGGTCTATATTGAAGTCAACACAAGTTTGTCTCATCAAACAAGCCTTTCTCAACTGATGACTTACTAAGGAGATTGTAATAACCCTCCGAGCAACTCTCTTGTCTTTTTCTCTGCTAGTCTTCCCAATGCTATTGAGAGCATTGAAAAGATTCTTCACAACAATGGCATTTCTCTCCATTTTCTTGTTCACACGAATCTTCAATTTCACAAGCACAGGTCTCATCTTTTTCATCTTTAACAACTGCACAAAAATTTGACATTTCTCAACCAATGTCTTGTTTCAAAAAAATTGATCATAAAGTCTTGAAGCCCACAACCTAACGGTTCTATGTGACCTCTTTCCTTCCCAATTATTCATAATGTTCTCCTCAATTTCAAATAACCATTTAGGTGTTCTTGAAAGCCCCAAATTTGAAGATTGATTATCTTTATTGCAAGGGACTTCATTTCACATATAATTTGGAGATGTATAACATTCATGTGGTTCTTGTGCAACATTTTCGTTCCCAAAGTCTACATTTTCAATCTCCATCTGTGCATTTTCAAATTGAACATCCTCTTCACTTACAACTACATTTACGGGGTCACCTTGATTAATGTTTAACATACCTTCTCTCCTTCTTCGGTGATTTTTCTTATCTTTTTCCCTATATGCCTGAATTTCATCATCTGTCATCTTCCTCTTGCATTTAGCCTTTCGACAATTGGTGCTTCCCATGGTGAGACCACAAGTCGACAAAAATCAAACAATGGGCCCCAAATCACATTTTTTGTTTTGCAACGCGTGAAAAAAGTATAAAATCCCATGATTGTCTGCTCTATGGGGATAGGGAATATTTTGGTCAAATATTGCTTGGGAAAAATTGGGTACCCGAAAATATTGGATACCCGATATTCTCCTGCCAATGAAAAACTGGCGGGAGCAAATGAAAACAATTGAACTTTTACATATATTTATGTATATAATATATCTATAAAAAAGAGGCATATGATATATATAATGTATATTATATATGTACTAATGTATTATAATAGACTAATGTATTATATATATTAATGTATTAAATATACTAATATATATAATATATATAATATATACTAACATGTGTATAATATATATATATATATATATATATATACACTAATGTATACTAATATATTATATATAATATTACAAATTAAGGAGAAACTCTTGCAGAAATATGGAAATTATAATCGTCCTCCTAGAGCATACATTAATGAAGTTCTTTGTGCCTTAGCAGAGGAAGCCAGCTGGATTGTTCAAGCTTACGGTACTACATACAGAAATGCGGTATGTATTTTTGGCCTAAATTTTTTTCTCATTTCTTTTAGGTCTTTAAAGGTCGTCGGCTAAATCTTTGTATTAAATGTGCCTTTTACAAGCGTCGTAAACCCTAGCTACGCAAAAATGGAGGCTTTGAAGAATAGTTCACTGGAGGCAAAGAGAGACTCCCTAGGGGTCCATTAGAATGCTCAAGTGTGTCTTAAGCAGTCCTAGGATCCTAATACCACTTAAGACACACTTGAGCATTCTAATGTGTCAAAAGGGGTTATGGGGACTCCCTAGGGGTACTAGTACACCTTATCACACATTAGGACACCTAGAGAGTCCCCATCAACCCTTAAGACACATTGGAATGCTCAAGTGTGTCTTAAGGGATTGTAGGACCACTTAGGACACACTTGAGAGTTATAATGCGTCAAAAAGGGTCATGGAGAGTCCCTAGGGGTCATAGTATGCCTTATCATGCCTTAGGACCCCTAGAGAGTCCCCATGATCACTTCAGACACATTGGAAAGCTCAAGTGTGTCTTAAGGGGTTGTAGGACCCCTTAAGACACACTTGAGCATTCTAATGTGTCAAAAGGGGTCATGGAGACTCCCTAGGGGTCCTAGTAGACCTTATCTGACACATTAGAATGCTCAAGTGTGTCTTAAGGGGTATTAGGACCCCTTAAGACACACTTGACCATTTGAATGTGTCAAAAGGGGTCATGGGGACTCCCTAGGTGTCCTTCTATGCCTTATCATGCTCTAGGATGCCTAGGGAGTCCCCATGACCCCTTTTGACACATTAAAATGCTCAAGTGTGTCTTATGGGGTCCTAATACCCCTTAAGACACACTTGAGCATTCCAATGTGTCAAAAAGAGACATGGGGACTCCTTAGGGGTCCTAGTACTCCTTATCATGCATTAGGACACCTAGGGAGTTACCATGACCCCTTTTGACACATTGGAAAGCTCAAGTGTGTCTTAAGGGGTCGTAGGACCCCTTAAGACACACTGGAGCATTTCAATGTGTCAAAAGGGGTCATCGGGACTCCCTAGGGTTCTTAGTACGCCTTATCACGTGTTAGGACCCCTAGGGAGTCCCGATGACCCCTTTTGACACATTGAAATGCTCAAATGTGTCTTAAGGGGTCATAGGACCCCTTAAGACACACTTGACCATTCTAATGTGTCGAAAGGGGTCATGGGGACTCCCTGGGTGTCCTAATGCGCATTAGGACACCTAGGGAGTCCCCATGACCCCTTTTGATGCATTGGAATGCTCAAGTGTGTCGTAAGGGGTCCTAAGACCCCTTAAGACACACTTGAGCATTCCAATGCGTCAAAACGGGTCATGGGGACTCCCTATGGGTCCTAGTATGCCTTATCATGTATTAGGACACGTAGAGAGTTCTCATCACCCCTTTTGACACATTAGAATGCTCAAGTGTGTCTTAAGGGGTCCTAGTACACCTTATCTGATGTTGAGACTCTCTAGGGTAGGACCCCTTAAGACACATTGGAGCATTCCAATGTGTCAAAAGGGGTCATCGAGACTCTCTAGGGGTCCTAACGCGTGATAAGGTGTACTACGACCCCTAGGGAGTCTCGATGACCCCTCTTGACACATTGGAATGCTCAAGTGTGTCTTAAGGGGTCGTAGGACCCCTTAAGACACACTTGAGCATTTCAATGTGTCAAAAGAGGTCATGGGGACTCCCTAGGTGTCCTAATGCACATTAGGACACCTAGGGAGTCCCTATGACCCCTTTTGACACATTGGAATGCTCAAGTGTGTCTTAAGGGGTCCTAATACCCCTTAAGACACACTTGAGAATTCCAATGTGTCAAAAGGGGTCATGGGGACTCCCTAGGGGTCCTAGTACACCTTATCACGTATTAGGATACGTAAGGAGTTCCCATGACCGCTTTTGACACATTAGAATGCTCAAATGTGTCTTAAGGGGTCATGGAGAATCTCTAGGGGTCCTAAGGTGTGATAAGGCATACTAGGACCCCTAAGGAGTCCCCATGACCCCTTAAGAGACATTGGAACACTTTAGTATTCCAATGTGTCTTAAGGGGTCATGGGGACTCCCTAGGGGTCCTAATGTGTGATAAGGCATACTAGGACCCCTAAGGAGTCCCCATGACCTTTTTTTACACATTGGAACACTCAAGTGTGTCTTAAGGGGTCCTAATACCCCTTAAGACACACTTGAGTGTTCCAATGTGTCAAAAGGGGTCATGGGGACTCCCTAGGGGTCCTAAGACATACTACAACCCCTAGAGAGTCCCCATGACCCCTTAAGACACATTGGAATGCTCAAGTGTGTCTTAAGGGGTCCTCTGACCTCTTAAGACACACTTGAGAATTCCAATTTGTCTTAAGGGGTCATGGGGACTCTATAGAGTTCCTAATGCATGATAAGGCTTACTAGGACCTCTAGGGAGTCCTCATGACCCCTTTTGACACATTGGAATGCTCAAGTGTGTCTTAAGGGGTCCTATGACCCCTTAAGACACACTTGAGCATTCCAATGTGTCTTAAGGGGTCATGGGGACTCTCTAGGGGTCCTAACATGTGATAAGGCATACTAGGACCCCTAGGGAGTCCCCATGACCCCTTAAGACACATTGGAATGCTCAAGTGTGTCTTAAGGGGTCATACAACCCCTTAAGACACACTTGAGCATTCCAATATGTCTTAAGGGTTCATGGAGACTCTCTAGGGGTCCTAACGTGTGATAAGGTGTATTAGGACCTCTTAAGACATACTTGAGCATTCCCATGTGTCAAAAAGGGTCCTGGGGACTCCTTAGGGGTCCTAAGGCATGATAAGGCATATTAAGACCCCTAGGGAGTCCCCATAACCCTTTTTGACACATTGGAATGCTCAAGTGTGTCTTAAGGGGTTCTATGACCCCTTAAGACACACTTGAGCATTCCAATGTGTCTTAAGGGGTCATGGGGACTCTCTAGGGGTCCTAACACGTGATAAAGCATACTAGGACCCTTAGGGAGTCCCCATGACCCCTTAAGACACATTGGAATGCTCAAGTGTGTCTTAAGGGGTCGTACGACCCCTTAAGACACACTTGAGCATTCCAATGTGTCTTAAGGGTTCATGGAGACTCTCTAGGGGTCCTAACGTGTGATAAGGCATATTAAGACCCCTTAAGACATACTTGAGCATTCCAATGTGTCAAAAGGGGTCATGGGGACTCCTTAGGGGTCCTAAGGCATGATAAGGTGTATTAAGACCCCTAGGGAGTTCCCATAACCCCTTTTGACAGATTGGAATGCTCAAGTGTGTCTTAAGGGGTCCTATGACCCCTTAATACACACTTGAGCATTCCAATGTGTCTTAAGGGGTCATGCGGACTCTCTAGGGGTCCTAGCACATTATAAGGCGTACTGGGACCCCTAAGGAGTCCCCATGACCCCTTAAGACACATTGGAATGCTCAAGTGTGTCTTAAGGGGTCGTACGACCCCTTAAGACACACTTGAGCATTCCAATGTGTCTTAAGGGTTCATGGAGACTCTCTAGGGGTCCTAACATGTGATAAGGCATATTAGGACCCCTTAAGACATACTTGAGCATTCCAATGTATCAAAAAGGGTCCTGGGGACTCCTTAGGGGTCCTAAGGCATGATAAGGTGTATTAAGACCCCTAGGGAGTCCCCATAACCCCTTTTAACACATTGGAATGCTCAAGTGTGTCTTAAGGGGTCCTAATACCCCTTAAGACACACTTGAGTATTCCAATGTATCTTAAGGGGTCATGGGGACTCTGTAGGTGTCCTAAGGTGTGATAATGCATACTAGGACCTCTAAGGAGTCCCCATGACCCCTTTTGACACATTTGAATGCCCAAGTGTGTCTTAAGGGGTCCTACAACCCCTTAAGACACACTTGAGCATTCCAATGTGTCAAAAGGGGTCATGGGGACTCCCTAGGGGTCCTAGTACGCCTTATCACGCATTAGGACCCCTAGAGAGTCCCATGACCCCTTTTGACATATTGGAATGCTCAAGTGTGTCTTAAGGGGTATTAGGACCCCTTAAGACACACTTGAGTGTTACCATGTGTCAAAAGGGGTCATGAGGACTCCCTAGGGGTCCTAGTATGCCTTATCATGCATTAAGACCCCTAAGGAGTCCCAATGACCCCTTTTGACACATTGGAATGCTCAAGTGTGTCTTAAGGAGTCCTAGGGGTCAAAAGAGGTCATTGGGACTCCTTAAGGGTCCTAGTATGCCTTATCATGCCTTAAGACACCTAGGGAGTCCCCATGACCCCTTTTGACAAATTAGAATGCTCAAGTGTGTCTTAAGAGGTCCTAAGACCCCTTAAGACACACTTGAACATTACAATGTATCGAAAGGGGTCATGGGGACTCCCTACGGGTCTTAGTAAGCCTTATCATGCATTAGGACCCCTAGAGAGTCCCCATGACCCCTTTTGACACATTGGAACCCTCAAGTGTGTCCTAAGGGGTCCTATGACCCCTTAGGACACACTTGAGGGTTCCAATGTGTCAAAAGGGGTCATGGGGACTCTCTAGGGGTCCTAGTACACCTTATCACACGTTAAGACCCCTAGAGAGTCCCCATGACCACTTTTGATGCATTGGAATGCTCAAGTCTATCTTAAGGGGTCATAGGACCTCTTAAGATAGACTTGAGCATTCCAATGTGTCAAAAGGGGTCATGGGGACTCCCTAGGGGTCCTAGTACGCCTTATCATGCCTTAGGACTTCTAGGGGTCATGGGGACTCCTTAGGGGTCCTAGTATGCCTTATCATGCTCAAGTGTGTCTTAAGGAGTCCTCTTACATGTCCTAATGCATTCTAAAGGGTCATCGTTCCATCGAAGTTGCATTTGAAACCCTAATGACCCCTTAACAGACCTGCCGACCCTGATTCGACATGTGGTGTCCCGAGACCACCCCATGGACGCCTTTCGAGTTCTACTAGGCAAAAGTCATCCAAATTTGGTACGTAGGTCCTCTGACATGTCCTAATGCATTGCAAATGGTCCCCATTCCATCAAAATTTCATTTGGAACCCTAATGACCCCTTAACAGGCCTGTCGATCCTGATTCGACATGTGGTGTCCCGAGAGCACCCCATGGACCCCTTTTGAGTTCTATTAGGCAAAAGTCTTGCAAATTTGGTATGTAGGTCCTCTGACATGTCCTAATGGGTTCCAAAGGGTCACTATTCCATGGAAGTTTCATTTGGAACCTTAATGACTCCTTAACAGGCCTACCGACCCCGATTCGACATGTGATGTCCCGAGAGCACCCCATGGACCCCTTTTGAGTTCTACTAGGCAAAAGTCATCCAAATTTGGTACGTAGGTCCTCTGACATGTCCTAATGCATTTTAAAGAGTCCCCATTCCATTGAAGTTGCATTTAGAACCCTAATAACCCCTTAACAGGCCTACTGACCCCAATTTGACATGTGGTCTCCCGAGAGCACCCCATGGACCCCTTTCAAGTTCTACTAGGAAAAAGTCATCTGAATCATGGAATTAGGTCCTTTGACATTTTATAATGTGTTCCAAAGGGTCACCATTCCATCAAAGTTTCATTTCGAACGCTATTGACCCCTTAACAGGCCTACCGGCCCCGTTTTGACATGTAGTCTCCCGAGAGCACCCCATTAACCCCTTTTGAGTTCTACGAAAAAAAGTCATCCAAATTTGGTAAATAGGTCCTATGACATGTTCTAATTTATTACAATGGGTCACTATTCCATCGAAGTTGCATTTCAAACACTATTGACCCCTTAATAGGCTTAATGACCCTATTTCAACATGTGGTCTCCCGAGAGCACCCCATGGACCCCTTACGAGATCTAGTAGGAAAAACTCATCCAAATTTGGTACATAGGTCCTATGACATATCCTAATATGTTCCAAAGGGTCACTATTCCATTGAAGTTTCATTTGGATGACACCTTAACAGGCCTACCGACCCCGATTCGACATGTGGTCTCCCGAGAGCACCCCATGGACCCCTTTCGAGTTCTACTAGGGAAACGTCATCCAAATTTGGTACGTAGGTCCTTTGACATGTCCTAATGCATTCCAAAGGGTCTTTTTTCCATCAAAGTTGCATTTGGAACCCTAATGACCCCTTAACAGGCCTACTGACCCCAATTCGACATGAGGTCTCTCGAGAGCACCCCATGGACCCCTTTCGAGTTATACTAGCAAAAATTAGTCCAAATTTGGTACATAGGTCCTATGACATGTTGCAATGCATTCCAAATGGTCACTATTCCATCAAAGTTGCATTTGGAACCCTAATGACCCTTTAATAGGCCTACCGACCCCGTTTCGACATGTGGTCTCCCGAGAGCACCCCATAGACCACTTTCATGTTATACTTGGAAAAAGCCATCCAAATTTGGTACATAGGTCCTCTAACATGTCCTAATACATTCCAAAGGGTCACCATTCCATAGAAGTTGCATTTCAAACCCTAATGACCCCTTAATAGGCCTACCGACCCTGATTCGACATGAGGTCTTCCGAGAGCACCCCATGGACCCCTTTCAAGTTCTACTAGGGAAAAGTCATCCAAATTTTTTACATAGGTCGTATGATATGTCCTAATGTATTCCAAAGGCTCACCATTCCATAAAAGTTGCATTTGGAACCCTAATGACCCCATAACAGGCCTACCAACCCTGATTCAACATGAGGTCTCTTGAGAGCACCCCGTGGACCCCTTTCAAGTTCTACTAGGAAAAAGTCATCCAAATTTGGTATGTAGGTCCTATGACATGTCCTAATACATTCCAAAGGGTCACTATTCCATCAAAGTTTTATTTCGAACCCTAATGACCCCTTAACAGGCCAATCCACCCCGATTCAACATGTGGTCTCCCGAGAGCACCCCATGGATCCCTTTCGAGTTCTACTAGGCAAAAGTCATCCAAATTTGGTACGTAGTTCCTATGACATATTCTAATGCATTCCAAAGGGTCACCGTTCCATCAAAGTTGAATTTGTAACCCCAATGACCCCTTAATAGGCCTACCGACCCCGATTCAACATGAGGTCTCTTGAGAGCAACCCATGGACCCCTTTCGAGTTATTTTGGAAAAAAATCATATGAATCATGGAATTAGGTCCTCTTACATGTCCTAATGTGTTCCAAAGGGTCACTGTTCCATCAAAGTTTCATTTCAAACCCTAATGCCCCATTAATAGGACTACCAACCCCGATTTGACATGAGGTCTCTCGAGAGCACCCCATGGACCCCTTTCGAGTTCTAATCGGAAAAAGTCATCTAAATTTGGTATGTAGGTCCTATGACATGTCCTAATGCATTCCAAAGGGTCACCATTCCATCAAAGTTTTATTTGGAACCCTAATGACCCCTTAATAGGCCTACCGACCCCATTTCGACATGTGGTCTTCCGAGAGCACACCATGGACCCCTTTTGAGTTTTACTAGGCAAAAGTCATCCAAATTTGGTACATAGGTCCTATGACATATCCTAATGTGTTCCAAAGGGTGACCGTTCCATCAAAGTTTCATTTGGAACCCTAATGACCTCTTAACAGGCAAGTACCAACCCCGATTCGACATGTGGTCTCCCGAGAGCACCCCACGGACCCCTTTCAAGTTCTACTAGGCAAAAGTTATCCAAATTTGGTACATAGGTTATCTGATATGTCTTAATGCGTTCCAAAGGATCACTGTTCATCGAAAGTTTCATTTGGAACCCCGATGACCCCTTAAGTCACCTATCAACCCCGAATCGCACAATGGTCTCCCAAGAGCACCCCATGGACCCTTTTCGAGTTTGACTAATCAAAATTCATCTAAATTGTGGAGTTAGGTCCTCTGACATGTCCTAATGCATTCCAAATGGTCACCGTGCATCAAAGGTTGTCTGACGAGCCCTAATGACCCCTTAAGACGCCTAGGGACACTAATTGGACATGTGGTCTCCTGAGAGCACCCCATGGACCCTTTTCAAGTTGGACTAGGAAAAAGTCATTAAAATTTGGTACATTGGTACTCGAAGATGCCCTATTGCCTTCCAAATGGTCACTATACATCTGAAGTTGCCTCACAAACCCTAATTACCCCTCAAGACGTGTAGCGACCCCGATTCGACCTGTTGTCTCATGAGAGGATCTGTTATAACTTAAATTAAATATTAAAATAATATATAAATATTTGAAAAAATATAATATTTAATAGACTAAATATATAATATATATATATTATAAGATATATTAGATATTACATTTAATATATATTATCAAATATACAATATATTAATGTCCTATTCATTTTATATATTAGATATATTAGACATTATATTATATTTTATTATATTATATACACAACAATATTTAATATATAATTTATAATATATACATATATATATTATGTAACATTTATATTATAATATAAAACTATTGCATTTAATATAAATCTGAACAAACTATATACTTAGGCTGTTTAAATTGATATTATTGAATATATAATATAAATAAATAATATATATACTATATACTATATAATATAAAATATAAAACATAAAATATAAAACCTAAATATAAAATATATAAATTATCATTGTTAGGGTGAAAGAAAAAAACATCAAAATTAAAGGGAAATAAAAAAAGAGTGGGAGGGGGAAACTTTTCAAATTTGAAATTAAAGCAAAATCGGGTAATAGCTTTGGAAACCAAAGCTCCATGGTCAATGCTGAAGGTGTGCAAAAAAATGTGTTTTTTCTCTGTTTTTCTTATGTCAACACTTCGACCATTAGGTTGACGACTTTTTTTCCACCTGATTTTGATAAAACGAAAAGGGTTTCTTTAGATGATTGTCAGCTTTCCATCGATATAAGTGCTGTCAGATTTTGAATTCGTTAAGTATTTATTAGTTATTTTCTAGTTCACTTACGTCTAAAGTCCTAATTGACATACTGATGGAAAAATAGCTATAACTTTCAAACTGTATAACATTTTTGAAATCCGAAAGATGAGTCACATTCTATGCTTCATCTAGTATAAGAAAAAATTAAAAAAAAATTGAATTATGATAAGTTTTCAATGAGTTAAGGTGGTCAAACACGAGAATTTTTAAATTCTGAAAGCGCTGTAGCAAAAAAATCATAATTAATTATTTGTTTGGAATAAAAATACCAAAAAATATGCGTCACATCCGGGCATGAGTCAACTACTTATATATAGAATATTATAAAAAAATATTATCATTTTCTTTTGATTAGGGTGGTCAGACATACACGTACTTCTTATTTTTTTACTGAAATGTTTGTAGTGCTGCATTGCAATCTATACTTTTTACCAATCATATTAATTTTTTTTCAGAAAAGGTTTAGTAGTTTAGAAACTACATTCAATTTCCTACAAATTATTCTTACAACTTTTTGATATTAGGTTGATAACTAGTTCATTTTTTCACGCCAAGTTGACTAATCTTGATTGTCTGATTTTTCATTGCCACTTAAGGGCATAGTTTGGCCCCTCATGATCCTGCACATACCTGGGGATTCTCTAGGTGCCCTAATATGTGATAAGGTGTACTAGTACCCCTAGGGAGTCCCCAGAACCCTTTTTGACACATTAGAATGCTCAAGTGTGTCTTAAGTGGTATTAGGATCCCTTAAGACACACTTGAGCATTCTAATGTGTCAAAAGGGGTCATGGGGACTCCCTAGGGGTCCTAGTACGCCTTATCACATGTTAGGACCCTTGGAGAGTCTCCATGACCCCTTTTGACACATTGGTATGTTCAAGTGTGTCTTAAAGGGTATTAGGACCCCTTAAGACACACTTGAGCGTTCTAATGTGTCAAAAGGGGTCATGGGACTCCCTGGATGTCCTAATGCGTGATAAGGTGCATTAGGACACCTAGGGAGTCCCATGACCCCTTTTGATGCATTAGAATGCTCAAGTGTGTCTTAAGGGGTCCTAATACCCCTTAAGACACACTTGAACATTCTAATGTGTCAAAAGGGGTCATGGGGATTGCCTAGGGGTCCTAGTACGCCTTATCATGCATTAGAACACCTAGGGTGTTCCCATGATCCCTTTTGACACATTGGAACACTCAATTGTGTCTTAAGGGGTCCTAAGACCCCTTAAGACACACTACATCATTGCAATGTGTCAAAAGGGTTCATGGGGACTCTCTATGGATTCTAACACATGATAAGGCATACTGGGACCCCTAGGGAGTCCCAATGACCCCTTTTGACACATTGGAATGCTCAAGTGTGTCTTAAGGGGTCGTAGGACCTTTTAAGACACACTTGAGCATTCCAATGTGTCAAAAGGGGTCATGAGTAATCTCTAGGGGTCCTAACGTGTGATAAGGCATACTAGGACCCATAGGGAGTCCAATGACCCCTTTTGACACATTGGAACGCTCAAGTGTGTCTTAAGGGGTTGTAGGACCCTTTAAGACACACTTGAGCATTCCAATGTGTCAAAAGGGGTCATGAGGACTCTCTAGGGGTCCTAACGCATGATAAGGCATACTAGGACCCCTAGGGAGTCCCAATGACCCCTTTTGACACATTGGAATGCTCAAGTGTGTCCTTAAGGGGCCGTCAGACCCCTTAAGACACACTTGAGTGTTCAATGTGTCATAAGGGGTCATGGGGACTCCCTATGGATCTTAACGTGTGATAAGGCATACTAGGACCCCTAGAGAGTCCCCATGACCTGTTTTGACACATTGGAATGCTCAAGTGTGTCTTAAGGGGTCGTAGGACCCCTTTAAGACACACTTGAGCATTCCAATGTGTCAAAAGCGGTCATGGGGACTCCGTAGGGGTCCTAATACATGATAAGACATAATAGAACCCCTAGGGAATCCCAATGACCCATTTTGACACATTGGAATGTTCAAGTGTGTTTGAACAGGTCCTAAGACCTCTTAAGACACATTTGAGCATTCCAATGTGTCATAATGGGTCATGGGGACTCCCTAGGGGTCCTAACGTGTGGTATCTCAATCCCAATCCCTAGGGGTAATAATGTGCCTGCAATCCCTGCCATATTTCAGAGTACTAATGAGAAGCAATGGCGAAAGTCTAAGATAGAGGTGGTGCCGACATTCTTCATAATATCGCGGGGGGGGGGGGGAGGGGGGCACCATCGAAACGGCAAGGCTTTCCTCATAATGTCGTGTCACCACTGATCTCTTCTTTAAATTTATTAATGTGGTCAGTTCTACGGCACATGCATCATTTCTAGTACAACTGCTCATTTTACCAAACCCTTCCCCACTCTCCGTAATCTTCAACCGGTTCAAAGATCCATCCGGTTGTTCTTGTTTAACCTCCCAATGACTCTATTCAGCTACCGGATTATCAATAGGCATGGTACAATTGTCTGGCATGACTAGAATCTATTTCGAGAACCTTTACAATTTAGCATTTCAGTTGAAAAAGTAGGGAAAGATACCATTTCATAGCCACAAGTGGTGGAAACAGAGTGATTCTCTTGCCATCTGCTTCTATAATCCGCCTCTAGTGAACTATTCTTCAAAGCCTCCATTTCTGCGTAGCTAGGGTTTTTGGCACCTGTAAAAGGCACTACTATGCCACTGTAGGGACTCATGCTCATGCTCTGAATCATATTAAATAATATTTAAAATGTAAAATGTATATTATATAATATTTAATATATAATATATAATATTATATATAATATATAATCTAATATATAGTTTTTAATATTAATATATATTAAATATAGCATTTAATATATAATTCATATTATATAATATTTAATATATAACTAATATATAACAATTAATATATAATTGATATTATATAATATTTAATATATAACTAATAACTATCAAATATATAACTATCAATTATATAACTATAATTGATAAAGTGGAACCAAATTTTGAAATTAGAAATTAGAGAAAGTGGAGGCAAAGCAAAAATTTGAAAT
>BSBK01008028.1:0-20000 GCA_027943335.1 Chamaecyparis obtusa
ACAAGAAATGTAAGCATGTGCACAATATTGTTCAAGTTGTCAAATAGGTCATGTTTAGGTCTACATCGTCAAACTGGATGCAGAGGGAAGGGTGATGGTATGAAATGCACAAGTAGATTTAGAAACTTGAGAGGTTTAGGCACTTGGACCTAGTCAACAATCTTAAATGCTACAAGGACTTCGCTTATCAAGGCTTCCCACAATACCCCTAAATGATACAGTTGGTGTTGTAGGATAGTAATAGCTTAGATGCAAGGAACTCCAAAGTTTAAAATCAAATCCCCTACTCCCAATTCTCAAAATGCTCTCAAACTATTTCAAAAGCCTAGTAAAATTCTTGCAGCAGACTTGGAAGGGAAATAACTTTATGTTTTCTCAAAACACTAGACAATATGATAACATTTGTAAATACCCTTTTCAAAACTCTACAACATACGAAAATCTTTTATGTTGTTACTTTGGACCAGTAACACAAAACATGATAGTTTCCCTATTTCAAGGCACACAAATTGACTAGTTTTTCAAAGGAAGTATCAATCAAAGATGTCCTATCGACCTCAACTCTTGGACAGTATTTACTTATGCCTCTAATTGTTCAATTCCCAAAGGAATTAGACCCCAGTGCTCTGTAACATCAAAACCCCTAAATTGTGACTCCAAACCCCTTGATATCTAGGGCTTCCTTGTTCCCACAGTTCTCCACACTCTTGCAACAAATTAGAGATGGATTCACCATCCTATGAACATCACATGATGTTCCCAAACACCAAATATCTCCTTTGCTTGGCTAGAATAGCCTGGTTTTCACTGTGATCACCAAAATCCTGTTTGAATCTGCATATGAATGATTAGATATATAAAATACATGTTAAAGGGTTAACATTCCATGAATATTAGGCCTTTATATTCATGGAATGGTTTCCATTATCCCTAAACCTACTGCAACAACAAAAACAATTAAAGGAAATTCACTGTTTTGCAACTAGCGTAACTGCAAGTTCACTGCAAAGTTTGTAAACTCATCCAAAGCAAAATAAAATGATAAATGAATCATGTTAATGCATGAGAATTCAAAATCAATCGAATTGATATCCTCGAAGTGGATCAAATTATAGGAAACAACAAGATTTTATTGCTTATTGCGCACCAGTCAATACACCAGTCTCCCTTACTGTCCCATGACAGAGACTCCTTAAATAATAACATAACTTCTTAAAACTAACTCAACCAATTTCATTGGTTGGAGTTTAGTTTAAGCCTAACAAAAACCTAAATATTAACTCCCTCCAAAATACCTTCATAGCCATTTGTTGTTTAAATATTTGAACTTTAAAACAAAAATGGCTTTATTTTGATATTTAACCCTTAGTCTAATATCTAGACCTATCCCATGACCCTTCTATACTTCTTGAAAACATTATTGAAGCTTGGACACTTTAGTCCATTACAAACAAGTCTTTAGTCCATAAGAGGACATTACACAGTAAAAGTAGTCCTTTGAGGACATTACAAAATGATTGAAGAATTACACTATTTTAGTTTCATTATAGGTTCTAAACCCTTCCAATTGGTTTTGAAAAACCCTGTTTATACATTCCATCCTTCTGGTTTGTTTTGAGGTTGTTTGAAGTCTCCATGATCTTTATCTTTGGCTTGAATGTTTGAGGTTCCCCTGCACCATACTCCCCACCATGAAAAGAATTATTGCCCCAAGATTTATTGTGCTTGTACCTACTATCTCTGCTCATAGAAGTCTGATGTTTAGGGATTACACACTCCCCAAAAGTGACCTATTGTTGTCCAAAATCTCCTGCATTCATACACAAAATGTTAGAAAAAAACTCAGTTGTATGTGACTGTCCCAATCTATGACAGTGTTGCTGCTATACTTGAAACTGCTGAACAAACTTCATCTGCCCTGTCTGATGTAGAGGGAAGGGTGGTGGTATTCAAATCATGAAGAAGGTTGATAATTTCAAGGATTTAGGCTCCTGGGCCTAGCAACAATCTAAAATGTTTCAAAGGTTTGGCTTGTCAAGGCTTCCACAATACTTCACAAAGATGAATTTGGGTTTCTAAGCTTTCAATGACTCAGATTCAAAGGTTCTAAGACTCTGATCCAATCCCCAAGATTCACAAGTTCTCTCAACCATTCCAAAAGCCTAATAGGCTATCTAACAACCTTGCAGTAGACTTAAAATGGTTATAACTCTACCTTTTCCCAAAACATTTGACAAGACATTTGCATTTACAAGTACCTTTTAGGAGTACTACAACATATCAAAAGCTTTTGTATTGTTATTTTGAGCAAACACTACTAAATAGGACTGTACCCCCTATTTTTCAATGCATAAAATGACCCAATTAACAAAGGAACTACATGATAGGTTCCACTTGGCACTTCCTAATTTTGGACAGTGTCTTCTTATGTCTCCAATTGCTCAATTCCCAAAGGAATTAGACCCCGATGCTCTGCAACATCAAAACCCCTAAATTGTGTCTTAAAACCCTTGTTTTCTAGGGCCTCCACAATCTCCTGTCAAAACACACTTCTACATTCAATTGATGATCAAATCATCATCCATCCAACATGTTAGTACATTTTCAAACTCCAAATCCACTCCCTACTGGGTGGATTTCTCACTGCTACACTTGGACACCCGTTTTCACTGCTTTCACCCTGTTCTACACTGTAATCACCTCAATCCCACATGGTTCTACATTTGTTTGGTTAGAAACATATAATAAAGGTTACATAATCACATCCCATGAATATTAGGCCTTTATATTCATGGGATGGCCTCCATAAATCTTAAAACTCTACTGTGATGACAAAAACAATAAAGAAAATAGTCAATGTTTATACCAGCACAACAGTAGGTTCAAAGTAAATGAAAACTCATCAAATAAACAATTGAATGGTTAAGGAAACCCTATCAATGCATAAGAATTCAAAACCAATCAAGTTGAGATTCAAAAGAAATGAACAAGTTGCAGAAAATTAAAACTTTATTGCTCACTGTTTTGCCAAACTGTATACACGGGTTCAATCTCCACTGTCTTGTAACAGAGACTCCCTCCTTGATAAATAAGACTTCTCAACATAACTACTTCAACAAACTATCTCATTGAGTTGAAAGGTTTGAGTCTAAAACATTAACAAACTAATACTTACCTCTAAAATATAAAGTCGTTGGATTTTGAGAATTCAAAATGCCAACATATAATTTATTGAATTCTATTAAACAAAAGACCACTAAACTTACTAATTTGGATCTTTTTATGATCATTAAACTATCCTAGACTCTAAATACTCCAATCTAACCCAAGGACTCTATTGGTCCATTACAAATAGGATTTGGTCCATTTAGGACTTGTAAGATTTATCTTTATTACATATAACCAAAAGCCATTATAGACTTTAGGATTTCCAAATCAAGCCTATGATTGCTTTGTTGATCCCCCTTGAGTACCTTAGTCTTTATAGCTTGCTTAGGTGTCTTTATAGCCTCCATCCTTAGATTGAATGTGTGAGGTGCTCCTGCACCACTGTCTCCCTTTCTCCTTCATCTGCCTACTTTCTCAAAGGACACTTGACTGTCCCAATCATCACAAACAATGGGGTCAAACAATCCACTATCTTACACTGCCTCAACTTCATCTTGTTTCCAACCAGTATCAATTGGTTTCTTCTAAACTTGCACCAAGACATCCTTACCAAAACACATAACTACATGGTTTCATCTCACCTTGATAAAGTGGCTTCAGTTTGTAAGTGATCCCTACTTTGTGCACTAAATAGGTATTAGTGAAACCATCATGCATAGTCCTCCTAGACCATTGCCAAAGGCTACCCAATATGACATGTCCATAACTCATTTCCATTACATCACACAAAATACTATCAAAATATTGCCCAATGGATTGGGATGTGGAAAAGTTTGTAAATGTAACTTATTAATGACCTCCCTTGAAACCAGATTATGTGAAGCACCTAAATCAACAAGTAAACTACAAATCTTACCTTGGATCAGACATCTGGTTTTGAAAATGTTGGTTCCTTGCACTGGCTATCCCTTTCCTACCAAAAAATATTCACCTTCTCTGGATGAATTTCAATAGGTTCTTTCTACTCATCTTTTCTTGATTCTTCATCAATCAAATTCACTCTTCTATCTCTCCCTTTGTCTGTCTACCATTTAGGACACCTAAATAACTAATGGCCCACTTCATTGCAAGTGAAGCATCTTCTTGTGAATACTCCACTTCGTCTTCCTCCACTTCTTCCACCTCTATAACCTCCTCTTGATTCTGAAAATGTTTTGTCTTTGTCTTTGTCATTCTAATTCTGAGAATCAGCAGTACCTCTTCCCCCTCTTCCTCTCTAGGAAGATCCACCTCTATTGCTTCTTTGCTTCTTTTGTCTCCTTCTTATATTCTCTTCATCCCTCAGGGCCAACTAATAACATTCATCAACCGTCCTCGGGGTAGAAAGACAAAGTTCATCCTAAATGTTGAACCTCAGCCCCCCAATATACCTTGCAATCTTTTCTTCGATCTCTTCATCATGATCCACTTTGATATCCAACTCATGGAATTCCTCAGTGTACTTCTGTACATCCATCTCCTTTTGCCTGAAATCTCTCATCTTCTTGTACAACTGTACTCTACAGTCTCTTGGCAAAAACTTTGCCTTCATCTTTGTTGGTTCCTAGATAGGATTTTACACTCCATGAGATACCAATATGCTTATGATGGATATTGAGGATTAGTTAGTTCCAAATGTGAGCAATCTATAAGCAATTGGTCAAACTATAGGGATAAGACTACCCTCTTCTGCTTCTGGCTCTGCAAAACCAAGGTAGGTGCACCTGATCCAATAGTATTAACTCTGATTGATAGTTCTAACTCTGCCCCTTATTTCTTTATTGGATGTTTCAACAGATGAATACAATAAGAGAATACTAAACAAGAACCTATTGTTCATTGATTCTCTATCACTGGGTAGGACAATACATAAATGTAAAATAAAAGTAAAGACTGGTAGTGATTTAAATGATTGGGATTATAAGGTTTGAATCATTCTTCTCAACACAAAGATAGGAGAATATAGGCCAATGCCTTATCCATTGGCCAAAAATATCAAGGAAAAGGATGAATACAATGGTGTCTAAAATTGGTCTTTAGACATAAACACAAATATCCCAACTCTTTCCTGCTTATGAATATCATTCAAATAAACTCCAAGAACACATATTCCACTTTGAGCAATATTTAATCTAACTCTAGGTTGGAACTCAAAGCACCAATACATTCACATAAACCTTATGCAAAGATTTAAAGATTCAAAGAATAGAGCAAAGGAGAGAAAAGATCTAAGGTTTGTATTAAGTATAACCTTTCACCATGTGCATACAGTATCAAAAATAGTAAGCTTGCAAGATAAGAACAACCTGTACTTCTTCTCTATTGTTTGATAAAATGATATCAAAAATTACAATCCTTGACTGAAAGCCAGGGTTTCAAAAATTTCTATCTTTTTTTAACACCTAAACTCCCATCCCTTAGAATGATCATAAAAAATCCCTTTATACCAAGAGATGCAACAAGCAACCAATCATTCTAGGGCTACAAAAAATTAACCTAAAGAACCTTTACAACAACCCCAAAGGGTTTACAATAACTACACTACTGAAACAGGTGAGATATTTGCAATTGAGTCGACATGCTTTATGTTTTCAATGCTATCCTTGGCTCCTTTTCAACAAATCTAATTTTATTATATCACTGTCAAACTATAATGAATGCCCTTCTACAAAAATTCAACCCTGATATTCATTTGGTTTGGCATCATAGGAACAAAAAATCAGATTCTAGCAGTAATATATGCCTTATGTATCCTTCCCCAACTGCAATCTATACTAAAAAATTCAATCCCTGGCCACCGCATTTCTTTACATGACTCACTGGTTTAAAAACCCTAGCAAAACCCTGCAGGATATTTGAATTTAAATATAAACAGTAACCAACTCAACTTTAAAATGTGACCGTTGATGCACTTTATTCTCGGTAGATTGGGCGGCTTGTAGAATCCCACAACAATCAACAAAAATCTTTAAAAATCCCTTTCCACATCACTAAACCCTCGACCAATGAAAAAAAGCACGTCAGTGATGAATCGGCATACTGGACCCACTTCTTCATAAGCTTTAAAATGAACAGCTGTCGTAAGTTTGCATAGCCTCAAAAGATTCTATGCGATGATATGCCCACCATCAAATCTTCTATCTCTGCATCCCTTAGAAAACTCTTGGGCCCACTGATGTGTCTGCACTTCCTTCTAGCTCAACCAATCACAACATGACACCTCAACTATGAATCACCAGACGGTCCCCACTATTCTCGGCAAACCTTAACTCTTTGACCCATTTAGCGAATACACGACTGCAAGAAATTCTAAGTCACTGAATACATTACTTAACCCATGTTAGATCAAATGATTCAGTGAATGACTGCATTCACTGAATCGCAAAGTCCCTTCTTAACCTCAGGTTAATCTTCGCGAACTAGTGAATACATAAGAAATTTGAGGGCCCACTGATTATCTAGTGAATTAGTGACCAAAGACATTTCACCAATTCACTGAAAGACTTGAAACACTGCTACTTTATCTAGAGATTCAGTGAACACGTATTCGCTAAATCGCTAAAGATTTAGGACCCCACCAAGTTACTTCATAAATGAGCAGACATAGAGGAAACTTTATCGGCCCACTAAACATTTTGTCTGAGCTGCCAAAAATTAGAAAATACTTTATAACCCTAGGCCCACCTACAAATCACCACATGTCATCATACCATTCGTCACCTTCACCCAGTCACCTCTGACACATGACCCACTCTTCCCTTGGCATCTAATCGGATGATGGACGTAAGATTACATGGGGGAAGAATATTCCATGCGATCATACACCAACTATCGATCAAAAATCTCTGACACAGGCCCCACTACAAGCTCCTCCTCATTATCAGCTCGACCAATCATAAACACACATGTTAGTGCCCATTGACAAAAAGTCCCGCATTGACATCTTGTCGACCAAGAAAGATCAACGACTATCACTATACCGCTGACCTTAAAAATTGATCAACTTGTCTCGGTGGTATAATGACAACCACATAATCTTGTGGACCTACACGCACTTTATCTCCTTTAAAAACCGCGGACCCACCTGACAATATTCTGAGTCATTAATACGTGGACCAATGAGAAAGTGTTGACAAAGCATACCTGGCAGGTGGACCCATTACATTGAAAAGCCTATGCCGTGAAAGAGAATCAATGGCTGGTGCAACCTCGCAAACCTCTGACACACTCCATAAGATCTTCGCCCATTATTGGATCGAGATGGTGTTAGAAATTCAAGCCTAGGAAAGGAATAAGGTCAGAAACTATAGGAAATATTAAAACACTAGACTTAGGAAAAAAAAAGCTGGGTGCTTGGAAACATAGGGAAAATAAAGATCACTGGGTGAAAATATTAAAGCACATGCCTTAATCAGATTTTAAGTGGCCCAAAAAGTAACTCAAAATTAGAACAAGGCTAGAGCACACTAGGGTTTTTCCTACAAATGGCTAGATTTTTGAATATTTGCCTAGGGCTTTGGCAGGAAAATGAGAAAAATAACTGTAGAGGCCTGGAAAATATGATTCAACCATGGAATTTTTCACTTGTGCTAACAGTGGCTCATGCTCGGGGACATGTATCTCCTATAGATACAATGAGAAGCTAGAATCTCCTGGTACAATAGACTAGAATAAAATTTTGAAACAAAAACAAGGAATTGTACACAAAAAACTTAATCAAAACCTGTACAGAAACTACCAAAACTTTTAGGAGAAATAGAATTTCAAAAATTGACTATGAATAGGCAGCTCCAGGAGCTCTCCTATCAAATTCTTGAAAATGTAAGAACCTGATCCCCATTTTTCTTCAATAATATATGGGCCTAACCATATGGGATCAAATTTCCCATGTTTTCCTTTGTCTTGCATTCTTACATTCCACATTAATACCATGTCTCCTGTAAAATTTCTCTGAGTAGTCCTTCTATCATATAGGACTTTGCACTAGGCCTGCAAATTCTCATTCTTGATGTGTGCATCATTCCTTATCTCATTTAATTGAATCGGGTCATTCATTCTAACTATCATATCTTCTTCTGCATCTTCATCATATTTTTGAATGAACTGGTACATCAGCAATAAGTTATTTTGAGGTAATCTTGCATTTATTCCATACACTAAGTCAAAAGGGGCACACCCTATTGCTTTCTTTATTGTAACCCTATTAGCCCATAGGACTTGTAATAACTTGGAATCCCAAGCCTTCTTATTTTTATCCAAGACTCTCTTCAAAATCTTGATTAAAATTTTATTGCTAGATTTTGCCTAGCCATTGCCTTGTGGATGGTAAGCAGATGAATATGAAATTTTAATACCATTATTCCTGCAAAAGTCAACAAACTCTTCTGACCTAAAACATAATGCATTATCAACCACCATAGTTTCTGGGAAACCAAACCTTGTCAAGATATTTTGCATCATAAAATCTATTACTACCCTGCTAGTTGCTCTTCTTGTAGGGATTTCCTCAACCCACTTAGTGAAATAATCTGTTGCTACTAAGATGTAGGAATATCCACCACTGGATTTATTAGGGATTTCACCAATGAAATCCATACCCCGCTTCTGGAAAGGGGCTTGAACAGAAATAGGTCTAAGAGGCAAATTCCCACTGAATTTTAGTTTTCCTTCAAAGCTTTGGCAAGGATCACACTTCTTGACAAACTGATGTGTATCCTTGAAAAGTGAAGGCCACCAAAAACCTACCCTGATAATCTTGTGGGCTATAGTCTTTTCCATGTAGTGTCCACAAATTCCATTGTGCATTTCATGCATTAAGAGTCGGGATTTATCATGGTCTACACACCTGAGTAAAACACCTTCATTACTCCTCCACCAAAGCTCACCATTTATAATTGCATATCTCAAAGAGTGGAGTTTAACAATTCTTCTTTTATTATCATCTAGTTCAGGGGGGTAAGACCATCATTTGTAAATATTTGACAATATCCTTGTACCATTCACAACAATCCATGTTGCACACATAAGGTTTTTGATCCTCTTCTAAAATATTGATCTGGTTTGCATTTAGATTACTTTGGGCCATCAGTTTTGGTAGGCCTAAACCTCTATAAACAAACTTTGTAATGTGGATATCAATGTTAAATTCTTGAATTCTGTTAATCCACCTACATCTTCTTCCTAAAACCTCTTGTTGGACCAAAATGTCCTTGACTGTAGCACTTGGAACATAGGCAACCACTGTGGCTCCCACCAAATAACATCTAAATGTTTTAATGGCCTTGACTAAGGCATAAGCTTGTTTCTCAATGATATCATAATTTAATTTTGCTGCTTGTAAAGTCTTGCTGAAAAAGGAAATAGGTTGTTCAAAACCTTCAGCATTCTTTTGTAATAGCACTGCAGCAATAGTATGGGCAAATGCAAAAGAGAAAATTTGCATTGGCTTGCTATAATCTGGGTGTCTTTAAGATTGGGGCATGCTTAATGACCCTCTTAAGGTCATTGAAGGCTTGAACTGCTTCAGTATTCCATTCCAGTTTTGCTCCTTTCTTTAACATCCTTGATATGGGAATACTAATTTTTGCAAAGTTTGTAATAAACCTTCTTAAAAAGTTGACCTATCCTAAAAAGGACTGAATTCCCTTGATGTTTTTTTGGTAAGGATAGTTTTTCAATGGCTTCCACTCTTTCAGGATCTATCCTTACACCATCTTTTTAAACAATGTGCCCTAAGAGTTTCCCTTCTATCACACCAAAGGCACATTTCTTTGGGTTCAAAGAAACCCCATACTCCAATGCTCTGATAAAAATTTTCTCAAGATGTTGACAATGTTCTTCTTCTTTTTCTGAAAAGGCTATCAAGTCATCCTAATATACCACCATAAATATGTCAATGAAATCTACAAAGGCTACATCCATAGCCCTCTGAAAAGTGGCACCTGCATTAGTCAACCCAAATGGCATTCTTACATAAACATATGTTCCCCATGGAGTTGTAAATGCAGTTTTTAAACTATTCTGTGTCCTTTACCATGACCTGATTGTAACCAAAAAATCCATCCATCATGGACATCAATTCTAATCTAGTGACCTTTTGCAACATATTCTCCATATTGGGTAATCCATAGTTATCCTTCAAAGAATTGATGTTTAGATTTCTGAAGTCAACACAAAGTATAATGTCACCATTCTTTTTTCTGATAGGCACTAAATTTGAAACCCAAGTGGAATGCCTAATGGGCTTGATTATTCCAGCATCCATCATCTTCTTGAGTTCATTCTGCATTTTGGGTGCCAAGGTAGGGTTAACAGGTCTTAATTTTTTTCTGAAAGGTTTTGTGCCTTCCTTGAGTGGGACCTCGTGTTGGAAAAGATCTTCCCTATAAGCTTTAAGGTCTTCATAAGAACAAGAAAAAACATGCCTAAATTTTTGAGAAGGTCAATCAAATTTTTTCTAATTCTTGGGGAGAGAGACCTGCCTATATAAACTTTCTTGGGAGCTATCCCTGTGCCCAATTTTATCTCTTCAAGCTCATTGATTTTATTAGTACTAGCAGAGAAAGCCCTTGTCTTTATTGTCAAATGCCCTTTCAAGAGAAACTAATCCTTTAGGAACCTTGTTTGATTTTAATTGCAAAACCTCTTTCCCAAAGATGACATCTTTTCCATTCACTATATTAACATAAACACTGAAATCCATTTCTTATCACCAAAGTGAGATTCACAATGGAGAAACCTTAATATATCTTGGTCATCAGAAAAAACTTGCCAATTATCTAGATTGTCAGGGATGGAAGGTCTAGCTTGTACCTCTATATTAGAAATATCTGCAAATGTAACATCTTTTGGTCTAAGGGATATATTAGCCTACAAATCTGCCACCCTGTTCTAACTTCTTTCCATCCAACAAATATTAAAAGCACTAAAGCTTCAATCTCATTCCATACTGCATTCCTATATTGTTTCAACTTCTGATTCTTTGAAGCATATTTCAATCTAATTTGGGATATGACTAACTCAAAGTCACCTATAACTTTCAAACATTTTATGCCATGCCTTGATGCTAATCTTAGGCCAATTAATAGAGCCTCATACTCTGCAACATTATTTATGCATGAAAACAATAAAGTAAATGAGAACTTGAAAGTTTTACCATTTGGAGATATTAGCAATATTCCAGCTCCAGATCCTTCTTTTCTATTTGCTCCATCAAAATACATGGTCCAGAGATTATCAAGGTCAATCCATCCTTCTTGGCTTTCTAATTTGTTGGGAGGCTCAATACCTTCCTCCGCTTCCTTATCTTGGACTTTGAAGCATTAATATCAGTATCAAGGAAACAATTCATGTTGTCCTGCTCTTCTTCCTCAATCATGTGTGGAGTCCTTGACTTTGATATTTTGTCCTTCAAAATTAAAAGTGGAAAATGATAAGTCACACTGTATACTACCTCCCATAGAGGCACTCCATTTTCTTGACAGTAACATTCCATACTGGGGAGGAATATCCACTACCAAAACACTCATGGTCAATTGTTTGTTGGGGTATGCAGCCAATCTGTAAGGAAAAGCCTTAATAGTACCAAAAACTAGTACTTCTCTTGAATCCATAGCTTGACACCTTCCATGGGTGTATCCACTTTCAAACCTAAAGACTTCATAACCTCAGTAGACATAACAGTATTTGATGCTCCAGAATCAATCATGCAATTCTTTAGCAACTTTCCATTTATTTGCAGAGTCAAGAAAAAAGGATCAACTGATCCTACTATAGTACTAACAACATTTGTGTCCAAATAAATTTGAGGGATTTTAGATACAATCTCCTCACTACAATTTTCATCTTCTTCATCCATAATTGCTACTTGTTTCTCAATTTTTTCTATTCTTTGGGAATCAGTATATACTACACTTTTTACCCATTTCAAAGCATTTTTCTTATGTTCTTCTATTCTCATCATCTCTAATAATGGGACTTTGACCATGATTTGAGACAAAAATTTACTCATGTCAACTCGAACATACTTTAAATCAAGTACATATGGTTTTGAATTTGCAATCTCTTTATCAGCTTCTTGGTGGATGTATCTGTAGGTTTGTCAATTTGGGCTGTGTTTTTCTTTTGCAAAATTGGTACAACCTTGGTAGTAGGCTTATTTTTTACCTTATAAACAATATTGGGCTTGGAAACTTTCTTTACCTTGACTTTATCAACAAGATTAGCATCCTTGTCTGTCTTCTTGATAAAAATGCCAGCAGGCTTGGGGTTTGCATCACCAACAACTCTATTCCTCAAGTTATAATTTGCCTTTGCCTGAGTAACCAAATTGGCTATTATCAAAGCAATTTCTTCATCAGAAGGTCTTCTCAAAGTATTTGTTTGTCATTCTTTTTGAACAGTACATTGGATGTTGTCAAAGCTCACTATCTTCATCATCTGAAAAAACTTGCTGATGATATGATTCATTTCTAGTTTGGGAATGTGAAACATCTTGATTTTCATCCTCTTTAGTAGAGTCTACCTCACTCAAAACATGAGAAGAGAACATCCCACATCCCTGGTCATCATAAGGATGTTCCTCATTGTACTCTTGCTCCTCTTGAGGAGAGACATTTTGGGATATGGCACAATAATCAGGATCATGCGGTGACTGACAAGAAACACACCATAGGACTTCTTCCACCATATTCATTGAATTTCTTTTTAATGGATCAAGGGTCCTACCATTTGGTTTATCTCTTTTCTCAGGAATAAAAGGCTTCCCATCTTTCCATTGAGTGTTGTAGGGGTAATTCTGCATTCTTGGCAATTTGTTGAAATTATTAAAGGGGGGCTTGTCCCCTCTGCAGCTTTATTACCTCTATTTTCACCAGGCTTCAGATCTTTGATTGCTTTTAAAATCTACTTTAGACTTTCATCATCCTTAGGTTTCACACCTTGAAGCTTTCCTGGATCTTTTCTATTTAACAAAGAAGACATGTTATCTTCTCTCCTTCCCAACTTTCCTAAGATTCTTCGATGCTTTCTATGTTCATAGCTAGCTTGTAAGCTTCAACCAGACTCTTTGGATTTTTATCTCTCAATAGGTATCCCATCTTAGAATCAAAAGCATTTAAATATGTGACAAGGCACACCCTGTCATCCAATTTGATAACCTGCAACAATTTATGCATGGCCTTTTGAAATCTAACATTAAATTCAACAACATCCTCATTAAAGTTCTTTTTTATGTTATTGAATTCATTTAACATAAAACCTTCATGTGTTTTATCACCATATTGCTCTTTGAAACAATGTCTAAGCTGATCCCATGATCCTATGCTACCATGTGGCAAAGCTCTAAACCAATCCCTTGAGTCCTCTATTAAGGACTGCAAAAATAATTTCATGATAATATCATCAGGCACAATACTATAATCATCAATGACATCAATAAACTTCTTTAAATGTTCTTCACACATTACAACATTGCTTCCTGTGAATTTAGGAAGCTTCTTTCTAATTTCTTTAGGGATGGGGTTAGGATAACCAAGGATACTAGTAAAAACCAACTGTTTACATCTTTCATGTATAATCCCTGAATTAGGAAAACCAACACCCTGAGATGTAGATGCATTATTATTTGTAGTGGCAGCACCTTTAAAACCTCCTGGTGGAGGAATACAGTTGTCTGATTTTCTGAATTTGTGACATTTTTCTCCTTCTGTCATGGTAGAACTAGAAAAAATTGTATGTCCTGCAGACCTTTTAAGAAAATCAATTTTCTTTTTCATTTCTAGTTTTGCAGCTTCTAGTTTTGCCTTTTCAAGTTCTTTGGCTAGCAATTCCTGTACTTTTTTAGCCTTTTCAAGGTCAGCTTCCAATCTTAAGGCTTGGTATATAGGACCCTTAGGGTTTACAGGCTCTTTAATTGAAATGCCCACTTCCTTTGTTTCCCTTTATCCTTTGGTTTCCTAGCTTCAAAAGTCTTACGGACAACAGGCAGCTCATTTGTCTTTTCAAGGATAGGAACATAATTTATAGCCTGTAAATCTAACAACTGCCTTCTTAATTGGTCAGCCCTGATCATGGCATGTCTAACCCTTTCTTCCTTCTCATTTCTCTCATTTGCCTAATGGCTGCTTGTTCTTTAATTCTTCTTTCCAATCATATACTTCCTCAAAAATTTCCTCAGAATCAGGCAAGGTGGTTTCAGAATCATCCTATTGTGCTTGGGCTCCTCTTGTTGATCTTGAGACTCATGGGGGCCTTGGGGCATTGATGAGTCAAGGCTTAAAGGGGTAACAAAATCCTATCCACCCCTACTTTTGCTTCTAGACCTACTAAATTTTCCTAAAATCCTTCTATTTTGGGATGGTCTTTCACCCTCTCTTTCTGTGGAGGAATAATAGTCTTCATACTGGTTCAGGCCTGAATCAACTGCCTCCTCATATTCTGAGGCATTTCCTTGCTAACTAGGAGGATTAAGACCCTCCCATCCTGGGTTTCCCCTTTTTTCCAGGTTAGAGACATATCATTAACACTTTTTTCTTTCCTAACCTGAGTTCTTCTTGATGTGGTAGGAAGCCCACCCCGCAAGCTTTCTTTTGGATGTTCCTTCCTCCAAGACCTTGTGATTTTGAAACTCATAACTATATATTATAAAGTACTAGTTACAAAGATGCTCAGATTCGCCACTCACAATATGTGAGCTAGTTTGAAACCTTACTCAAACTGACTCTTATACTCTTTAATGAAGACCATTGGATAAATGATAAGCTGACCAGGAGTCTAAGGTCAACTCGTACCCACGTTATCTATGCTGATTTGTAACACCAAAGATATCAAATGATTGAAATAGGTAGGTCAAGAGTCAAGCTCAACTTGAAACCTACACTATTTTCTCTTGATAGTTTTCTCTATTCTCCAGTAGAATCACTGATTTGATGGTGACATGGAAGGGCTAAATCAAATGGGTAATGAGATATTGAAATTTTTAATATAAACACTGATTCAGAACTGATTTTACTTATTTGTTATCCTTTACTCACCAGCGGAGTCACCAATTTTTTGGTGACTCAGATGGGTCAAATCTATTTGAGTTATATAATATTGATAATCTATGATGTAGCAATAACCAGAGATTCTAACAATTGAGTTCTTTGTTGTTGTTCTCCCCAGCGGAGTCGCCAATTTGTTGGTTCCTGGATAGGATTTTACAGTCCATGAGATACCAATATGTTTATGATGGATATTGAGGATTGGTTAGTTCCAAATGTGAGCAATCTATAAGTAATTGGTCCAACTATAGGGATAAGACTAACCTCTTCTACTTCTGGCTCTGCAAAACCAAGGCGGGTGCACCTGATCCAATAGTATTAACTCTGATTGATAGTTCTAACTCTGCCCCTTATTTCTTTATTGAATCTTTCAATAAATGAATATAGTGAGAGAATACTAAAAAAGAACCTATTGTTTATTGATTCTCCATCATTGGGTAGGACAATACATAAATGTAAAATAAAAGTAAAGACTGGTAGTGATTTAAATGATTGGGATTATAAGGTTTGACTCATTCTTCTCAACACAAAGATAGGAGAATATAGGCCAATGCCTTATCCATTGGCCAAAAATATCAAGGAAAAGGATGAATACAATGGTGTCTAAAATTGGTCTTTAGACATAAACACAAATATCCCAACTCTTTCCTGCTTATGAAAATCCTTCAAATAAACTCCAAGAACACATATTCCACTTTGAGCAATATTTAATCTAACTCTAGGTTGGAACTCAAAGCACCAATACATTCACATAAACCTTATGCAAAGATTTAAAGATTCAAAGAATAGAGCAAAGGAGAGCAAAGATCTAAGGTTTGTATTAAGTATAACCTTTCACCATGTGCATATAGTATCCAGAATAGTAAGCTTGCAAGATAAGAACAACTTGTACTTCTCTATTGTTTGATAAAATGATATCAAAAATTACAATCCTTGACTGAAAGCTAGGGTTTCAAAAATTTCTATCTTTTTTTAACACCTAAACTCCCATCCCTTAGAATGATCATAAAAAATCCCTTTATACCAAGAGATGCAACAAGCAACCGATCATTCTAGGGCTACAAAAAATTAACCTAAAAAACCTTTACAACAACCCCAAAGGGTTTACAAAAACTACACTACTGAAATATGTGAGATATTTGTAATTGAGTCGACATGCTTTATGTTTTCAATGCTATCCTTGGCTCCTTTTCAACAAATCTGATTTTATTATCTCAGTGTCAAACTACAATGAATGCCCTTCTACAAAAATTCAACCCTGATATTCATTTGGCTCAGCATCATAAGAACAAAAAATTAGATTCTAGCAATAATATATTCCTTCTGTATCCTTCCCCAACTGCAATTTTTACTAAAAAATTCAATCCCTGGCCACCGCATTTCTTTACATGACTCACTGGTTCAAAAACCCTAGCAAAATCCTGCAGGATATTTGAATTTAAATATAAATGGTAACCGGCTCAACTTTAAAATGTGACCGTTGATGCACTTTATTCCTGGTAGATCGAGTGGCTTGTAGAATCCCACAACAGTCAACAAAAATCTTTAAAAATCCCTTTCCACATCACTAAACCCTCGACCAATGAGAAAAAAGCACGTCAGCGATGAATCGGCATACTGGACCCACTTCTTCATAAGCTTTAAAATGAATGGTTGTCATAAGTTCGCATAGCCTCAAAAGATTCTATGCAATGATACGCACACCATCAGATGTTCTATCTTTGCATCCCTTAGAAACTCTTGGGCCCACTGACATGTCTACACTTCCTTCTAGCTCAGCCAATCACAACATGACACCTCAGCTATGAATCACCAGATGGTCCCACTATTCTTAGCAAACCTTAACTCTGACCCATTTGGCAAATACATGACTGGAAGAAATTCTAAGTCACTAAATACATTACTTTACCCATGTTAGATCAAATGATTCAGTGAATGACTACATTCACTAAATCGTGAAGTCCCTTCTTAACCTTAGCTTACTCTTCGCGAACTAGTGAATACATAAGAAATTTGAGGGCCCACTGATTATCTAGTGAATTAGCAACCAAAGACATTTCACCAATTCACTAAAAAACTTGAAACACTGCTACTTTATCTAGAGATTCAGCAAACACGTATTCATTGAATCACTAAAAGATTTAGGACCCCACCAAGTTACTTCACAAATGAGCGAACACAAAGAAAACTTTATTGGCCCACTAAAAATTTTGTCTGAGCCACCAAAAATTAGAAAGTACTTTATAACCTTGGGCCCGCCTGCAAATCACCACATGTCATCATACCATTCATCACCTCCGCCCAGTCACCTCTGACACAGGACCCACTCTTCCCTTGGCATCTAATCAGATGATAGGTGTAAGATCGCATGGGGGAAGAATATTCCATGTGATCATACATCAATCTTCGATCAAAATTTTTTGACATAGGCCCCACTACAAGCTCCTCCTCATTATCAGCTTGACCAATCACAAATGTGCATGTCAGCGCCCACTAACGAAAATTCCCACATTGACATCTCATCGACCAAGCAAGATCAATGGTTGTCGCTATACCGTTGACCTTAAAAATTGATCAACTTGTCTGAGCAGTATAATGACAACCACATGATCTTGTGGACATGCACGCACTTTATCTCCTTTAAAAACTGTGGACCCACCTGACAATATTCTGAGTCATTAATACATGGACCAATGAGAAAGTGTTGACTAAGCACACCTAGCATGTGGACCCATTACATTGAAAATCCTATGTTGTGAAAGAGAATCAATAGCTAGCACAACCTCACAAACCTCTGACACACTCCATAAGATCTTATGCCCATTATTGGATCGAGATGGTATCAGAAAGCTGGGCCCGGGAAAGGAATAAGGTCAAAAACTATAGGAAATATTAAAATGCTAGACTTAGGAAAAAAAATAAAGCTGGGCACTTGGAAACATAGGGAAAATAAAGATAGCTAGGTGAAAATATTAAAGCACATGCCTTAATCAAATTTTAAGTGGCCCAAAAAGTAACTCAAAATTAGAACAAGGCTAGGGCACACTAGGGTTTTTCCTGCAAACAGCTAGATTTTTAAATATTTGCCTAGGGTTTTGGGAGGAAAATGGGAAAAAATAATAGTAGAGGCCTAGAAAATATGATTCAACCATGGAATTTTTCACTTGTGCTAACAATCTTGTCCATCACAGTATACCAAGATGTGATCTTGGGTCTTCCATTCTTCCATCTATCTGCCTAGATACAATCCCACCACAACAAAGCATGTCCCTTCAACCTAGACTTTGCTATCTTCACTCTATCCTTCTCTTCTATCCCTTCACATTCAAAGCAATTTTCAATTGCACTAAACCAATCTATCAGTTCTTCATCATCCATCTTTCCTACTTACATAGGTAAGTATGTCCTTACCCTCACATCTCCACTCTCTATGGCCTTCACCACTTTAGCCATCCTTGCATCTTTAGGGTCTATCAGTTCCTCTGCTTGGGTTTCTCCTCCTTCTTCTTCCACTACTACTTCTTCATCCTACCTGATGCTCTTATCCCTATTCTCCAATGTTGTTATCCTATCCATCATGGTTCTCAACAACATATCCTTCTCATGACTCTCCTTGTCCCTTTGATCTAGGGTTGCTTTAAGCTTTTTATTATCAACCAATTGCTCCTTCACAATCCTTGCTAGCTCCATGTTGGTCATTCTGACTGGCAACTCTCCATCTTCTCCATCAGCCACAGTTACTTGATCAACTTGGCACAAGAATCAACTATAGGGCTACTCCTCCCAGGATAGTTCAATTGCAAGGGCTCACTACAAGACTCAAGACCCAACTTCACAAGACCATTACAACTACCACAAGACCTTTCCCTTGCTTTGATACCACTTGATGTAGAGGGAAGGGTGATGGTATCAAATGCACAAGTAGATTTAGAAACTTGAGAGGTTTAGGCACTTGGACCTATTCAACAATCTTAAATGCTATAAGGACTTTGCTTATCAAGGCTTCCCACAATACCCCTAAATGATACAGCTAGTGTTTTAGGCTAGTAATAGCTTAGATGCAAGGAACTCCAAAGTTCAAAATCAACTCCCCTACTCCCAATTCTCAAAATGCTCTCAAACTATTTCAAAAGCCTAGTAAAATTCCTGCAACAGACTTGGAATGAAAATAACTTTATGTTTTCTCAAAACACTAGAAAATATGATAACATTTACAAATACCCTTTTCAAAACTCTACAACATACCAAAATCTTTTATGCTATTACTTTGGACCAGTAACACAAAACATGACAGTTGCCCGGTTTCAAGGCACACAAATTGACTAGTTTTTCAAAGGAAGTATCAATCAAAGATGTCCTATCAACCTCAACTCTTAGACAATATTTACTTATGCCTCCAATTGTTCAATTCCCAAAGGAATTAAACCTTGGTTCTCTGTATCATCAAAACCCCTAAATTGTGACTTCAAACCCCTTGATATCTAGGGCTTCCTCATTCCCATAGTTCTCCATACTCCTGCAAAAAATTAGAGATGGATTCACCATCCTATGAACATCACATGACATTCCCAAACACAAAATATCTCCTTTGATTGGCTAGAATAGCCACTGTTGTATGCGGGTACCCAGTTTCAATGCCTTCTTCACTGGTTTTCACTATGATCACCAAAGTCTCATTTGAGTCTGCATATGCATGATTAGATATATATAATACATGTTAAAGGGTTAACATTCCATGAATATTAGGCCTTTATATTCATGGAATGGTTGTCAAATCCCTAAACCTACTGCAACAACAAAAATAGTTAAAGG
>BSBK01008028.1:25000-43425 GCA_027943335.1 Chamaecyparis obtusa
GGCATTGAGTAGAAAGTTTAGACTCAAAACCATAACTATAAGTTCCCCCTAAATGCTAAGTAGTCATTTGTGTTTAAACATTTGAATATTTAAATAACAAAAATGGCTTTATTTTGACACTTAACCCTTAGTCTAATATCTAGACCTATCCCATGCCCCTTCTATACTTCTTGAAAACATTATTGAAGCTTCGACACTTTAGTCCATTACAATCAAGTCTTTAGTCCATAATAGTACATTACATAATAAAAGTAGTCCTTTGAGGACATTAAAAAATGTGCCAATGTATTACATTACTTGAAGGTCATGATAGGTGCTAGGGACTTCCAATGATCTTCGAACTCTGATTATCCATTCCATTCATCTAATTTTCTTTGGATTTCTTTGTGGTCTTCATAGTTTGCATCTTTGGCTTGGTTGTGTGAGGTGCTCCTGCACCATACTCCCCACCATGAAAAGAACTCTTGCCCCAAGAGTTAACCTATTTGTGTGACCCATTATTCCTTGCTCCCATCTGCTGCTGAGGGATGAAATAGTCCCCCAAAGTGACCTGCTACTGTCCCACACTCCCTGCATTCATACACAAAGGATTAGAATAAAACTTAGGTGTCTTTGACTGTCCTGATTCATGACAGTGCTACTACTACTTGAAGGCCTGGCCTTTTGCCTCTTTGACTGGGTCATGTTGTGGTTGTGCAACTTCAGTCATGTGCGTAACCATTGGGAAATTGATTGTCCTAATTTGAACATAGTGTGGATTCCAAAGTCCTCTTGATTTGGGATTGTTTTGCCACTTCTCTATTAGCAACTGGATGCCTCCATCATTTCCCTCTTGCTAGACCTTTCCCTAGCCTGTGTCAATCTACCTGCATTTCTTCTCCAAAACACATCAATATAGGTTCCTTGTGACTCCTCATCAATGGATACATTTATACTTTACCTTTCCTTGTTGAACTACTATTGGAAATATGGATGTAGTAACTGAGAGGGGGGGGGTGAATTAGTTAACCACAAAATATTACCACTGATCCCTTAGATGTCTTATTAAATTATTTACTACTAACATACAGAGAAATGTTGAAACTCAGTAATTGTAGAGAGTGTTAATTATAACTATTCTTAAGCATTCATCAGTGATTAACATGCATGAATAAAGAAAATACCATGAACACAAGAGACACCAGATTTAACGTGGAAACCCAATATCGGAAAAAACCACCAATGTAACTAGTTACTAATTTTCACTCTTCTGAAGTGATGCCCTGTTAGAAGCCAACCCGGTAAAAGGTTACAAAACACATTGTTAGGTGTAACCCTGTTAGATGATTTAATCACCCTGCTAGGAGTGGCCTTGTAAGAGGTCTTGAAACAATTCAGTTAGAGGATTTACAAAATGGTTGTTAAACCAACTCGGTTAGGAGATTTTGAAATCACTGCTACAATGGTAAGAAAGTAACAATGAAGTGACCTGAATAGTGATGCAACTAAATTGCTGATTACAGATCTCTATTCTGCTTCACTAGATCCTTCCTAATCAAATATATCTTTGCTGCTCTTCAAGGATATCTAATCATCCTTCAAAATTTGCTCATACTATTCTTCTCTTTTTCTTACATCCTCATAATTCACAACTTGACCTTCTATATATATACCATTCAGATTCTCAAGTCAGCACTAATAATTATTACAAAACATTACTAATGATTACAATAGTCGGCTGGAATAAACCAACTTTATTTCTCAAATTGACAAAATCCTTTACTGGGCTGACCTTGTTCGGTAAACATTAATCCGAAAAAAATTTCCTTTGGTGACCGAGAGAACTCAGTAAGTACTGTGAATTTTTCAATATCCTTTGGAGACCGATTGAATTCAGTAGACACTAACTTTCCTTTGATAACCGAGGAAGCTTGGTTAACACTATTTTCTGCCATACTTTTCTTTTGACACCCGAGAGGTCTCGGTAGACACTGGGAACTGCTTTGCTGACCGAATGAGCTGACAATTGATATGACATTTGTGTGACATCAAAGACAACACATAATCATTCCAAAAATCTCCTTCAAACAATTGTATCCAACATATGTATTTTCATAGCCACCATGTACAACTCTCCTTGAACTTTGCCAAGATCATCCTAAAATTAGATGCCCACAAGTCATGTGCATGACATCACACAATACCTTGTCCCAATAACTCCCAACTAAAAACTCAACCATCACTTGATCCTAAGTCCTTTCTATGCTTGCAGGAGGCATACATCCCCAGATAGAGCCACTATTATCACTCAGAAAAAATTTCATGGCTTCTGGTCTTTTCCTTTGGTCTCTGCAGTATTTTTCATGCCTCTAGCCTCAAACCCTAGTTCAAAAATTCAAAAACTAGTTGTTAGGTGGAAAAATTTCAAAAAAGCCCTAGCCTTGTTCTTTTTCATCATTACCTTTTTGGTGACTTAAATCCTTAAATCCGCATGTGTTATTTAAAGTGACCTTTTATATTGTTTGGCGGTTAGGCTTTTATGTCTAGCGGGGTCCCCTTTAATTTTTCCTAATATTCTACCGCCTAGTGCTTTAATACTTCCTAAGTCCCTGCGCTAATTTTTTCCAATAGTTTTGGCCTTTAATATTTTCCTAGGCCCATGCCTCTCTGACACCATCTCAATCCAATAGTGGGCATAATTTCTAATGGAGTGTGTCAGAGGCATGCAATCTTAAGACGGTCATCGTTTCTCCTGTGTGACATATCTTTTAAACTAAGTGGGTCCACTGCCATGTTGGCACAATTGGTAGTTTATTATTGGTCGATGAAATGCTGAGTGGGATCCTATCAGTGGGGCCTGGTTGCTGGTGTGTTTGTTAGTGGGACCTGACATCTACAGAAGATCTACAATTGGCATAAGTTCTCATGGAAGTTTCCAGAGCCATGAGATCTTACACAAGCCATCGATTCTACTTTTCTTAGATGGCTGAAAAGGGTGGGTCCTCTAACATGTGGCACTAACTTGCATTATTTTGATTGGCTAGGAAGGAGGGTGATTAGGATTTGTTAGTGGGCCTGAATCTTTCAAAGGGGGGCTGACAGTGTGGTAGAATCAATAGTTGGCGCATGATCTCATGGGTGGTGTCAAAGCCATGAGATCTTGCACCCGCCATCCAATTTGAAGGTTTGTATGCAATGGGTCCTATGTTAGTGGTGACTGAGCAATTGCGATGAATGGTATAGTGACAAGTGGCATAAAGCAGGCCTAGGTGGGGGTCTAAGGTTTGGAAGTTTTGACAAAGTGTTTAGCGGCTCTGACAAATTTTCAAAGGGTTTGTTCATTCACGTAATAAAATGGTGGTGCTCCAAATTGACTGGCAATTCAATGAAAAAGTGTTCGCGTAACTGCTAAACTAAGTGGAAAAAAGATAAAGTATTCTGTGAACTGGAAAAGGTCTTTGGTCGCCAGTTTGCTAAATTTGACTGGGGTCCTTTTAAAAGATGAATCATAAAGCCTGCGAAATATGAAGATCTGATGGTTAGGACTTAAAGTTGATCAAAATTTAAATGTCGACCATCGATATGCTACTGGTGCCATGGAAATGATTGTTGTATTTCAAATTCAAATTTGCAGAGGGTTTCTAGCGATAGGAAGTACCAAAATTTATAGTTTTAGTGGCCATTTTCGATTGGTTTGGTGGCATTGGTTGTTGCCGACTGATCTAAGGGTCTCTATGGTTAGTGGTATGATGTTTTTGTACCAAGAGAAGTGTGGTTTTGTGCTTGAGGTGTGTTTGTAGGTGGTCGATTTGACTGGTTTTCATGGAAATTCCTGGGTGTTCTGTACTGTTCTCATAGATTTTGATGATTGCAAATCTATTTGAGATTTATTTTCTCTGAGTTGCCTATGTCTCTTCCCCTGCAATAAATTCTAATGTAATTTTTGGTTGGTTGGGTAGTTGAAAACCCTAACCCTAATCACCTAAAGCTTGATGCATCCTCTTTGAGGATTCCAAGGTGACTAGGGGTATAAGTAGTTAGTTTTTTGATAGAGTAAGGATTCGGTCCTTAGGTTCTATTCTAAATTTCAGTCAGTTCTAGTGGTTTTGATTATGTGAATATTTGAGGAAAGAGGAGCTAAATTTTGGGTCTGTTTCCTATCTTTGTGTTGCTTTGATTGTATATTGATCCTGAATATGTTAATGAGAATGCTATTGAGTTCTGATCTTACATTTGTGTATGTCTTCTAGTTTTGACTCTGAGCTCATATATGTTAGTATCACAAAGTGTATTAGCATATGGTAAACAAAGAGTATTGTGAAGTCATCTCTAAGTTCCTAACAAAGTTAGGATTAAAGTCTTCTAGGTGAGTTCAGTGAGTTTACAACCAAATAGGAATTTGATGTCCTAGTGTTTGAGGGAGAGGAGTAATAGGTAAAGCACTTATCTTGAGCTCAAGAGTGTTTGATTTAAGATCTTCATTTGATGTATGTAATTGGGTGACTCTTCACCCTAGTTTAAGGCACTGGTCCATCCTCTGGAGGCATTTCATTGTCATCAACCACACATAACCAAATTTAAATGATAATATCTTTTAGTTAGTTAGTAAAGGACATAGTTGTATATTGTTTTGAGACTCCTTTAGAGAAGTGAGTCAAGGGTACACCCACCTAAGCATTAAGGCTCAAAGTGTAGGAGGATCTCATTGTTGATCTTTGTTAATTGGCCCTCTTCCTTGTAGACTTTGGAGTGGTGATAGAGTCAAAGCATCATTAAAGTTATCCATCAAAGTATAAATCTACAAGTTGAAGATCAAAGGGAACCACCAACAAAATGGTGACTCTGTTGGGGAGAACAAAAATGAAGAAGTATTTCTATTAGGATCTCTAGTTGTAGTTATCTTGTAAAGTCAAAATCTTATTGACTAGATTGATTTGCCCCTCTGAGTCACCAATAAAATGGTGACTCTACCGGGGAGAGTCTAAAGATAAAGTTCTCAAGGTGCACTCTTGTTTTCCTATTGTATTCAATTAAAATATTTCCCATCTAGGTGGGTGGTGACTCAAGAGGTTAGAACTAGTGCTATAAATTGTAAAAGATGGACAAAAGGAGGAATACTAGGTCTTTTGTCAAGAAGAATCGAGAGATTTCTCTGGAATAGTTACCTAGAGCTGACAAGAAGAGTTGGATTAGGAGGAATGAAGAGTCTACCAGTGCTCCTATGAGAGAGAAAAGAATACTAGAGGTAGAGCACCACTTGTATCCTCTAATGAGGAAGATTCAAAAGACATTAGTTCTAGATCAGACAGTGGCCACTCTTAAGACAAATTTTATGATACCCCAGAAGTAGTATTTCAAGATAAGGGTTCATTACCTGCAGGTCAGGATGAACATGCTAGAGAAAAGGGTTATGGGCTTAATCTAGATCCTGATGAGGACATATTCAAAAGGCAGCCCATGGAACCATGGTGAGTGCATTTCCCATATCAGCATCCTACTGATGTGGAAGTGTCATCAAGCTCTGAAGATAACATGATAGATCCACATGACCTAAATGCACTTAGGTTGTAGTTGGTAGAGTAGGATGCCATATACAAAAGGTTACAAGAGGAGAGAGAGGCTGAAAAATTAAACACTCTAATGGAGAGGCAGTCTCTTTTAAGAAAAATTAATGAAATGAAGAAGAGAAACAAGATTCTTGCTTCTGCTCCTAGGGTGTTGCAGCATGATGTTTTTGGTGATCTTGAAGCTCTAAGAAGTTAGCAGGAATGCTTGTTGCAAGACCATGAGTTTGGTGAAGAAGGCCCTATGATCAGACAGGTACAAAGTTATGCTCCTTTGCCTAAGGGTAAGAATGGACATGAGATCACTAGGCCTACTGTAGTTATTAATGAAAAAACAAAGTAGAAGATGGTGGGTGTCCAAATAAGCAAACCAGTGACAATACCAGGGATCTCACCACCTAAATCAAATAGGGAGATAGAGATAGAAAGAAAAAGAAAAGAGGATCTTGCTCAAAAGTTGGAAAGAGCTAAAGTTGATGCTACTATTGCAGAGAAAAGAAGAAAGATCTGGTTCTTGAGGGCTTCATCAGCTAATGTTCATGGCCCTTCTGCTACTGAGCTAGGTATGCCATCTATGAACACTACTGTTCCACTTAGAAATGCTGCTGCTAGTAATCTAATTCCTAATGTATCTACCAAATCATTTTTTGATCCTAATAGATAGTCAAATGTGCAAGTGGGTGGGATTGTAGATAAAAAAAATTATTCTAGTGGGAACACTAGTTTAGGATTTCAAAGAAGACCTATGCAACTAGAAGGCTATAGGCAAATTAGTTTTGATGGGATACCAGGTTACCCAAATGCTTTTCCAAATGATATAAGAGATAAGGTACCTAAGTTTTCTAGTAATAATGCTATTAGTTGTAAGGAGAATCTTAGGTTATTTGTTGATATGCTTAATGATTATGAGGTAGAGCATGAGGATGTAGTCATGAAATTATTTGTTTAATCTCTAATGGAGGATGCTAGAGATTGGTTTAAGAGACTTACTGATAAATGTATTGATACTTGGGATTCTTTTGAGAGATGTTTTAAAGAGAATTATGGTGACAGGCCTAATGCTAGTTTCATGTTGAATGAATTCAATACGATAAGGAAAAATCAGAATGAATCTGCAGTTGAATTTAATATGAGATTTCAGAAGGGTATGCATAAGTTGTTCCAAGTTATGTAGTTAGATGACAATGTTTGTCTAACTACATAATTCAATACATTTGATGGAAAGATGGGTTACTTGTTGAGGGACAAGGAGCCAAGAACTCTGAGAGATGCTTTTAGGATTACTATCAATATTGAGAACAATATGAAGATATCAGGGAAGTTGGGTGGGAAAAGAGATGATCCAAAGTTGTTTGGAGACAAGAAATACAAAAAAGAAAATGATAGGAATGTTGGAACTAGGAGGAAAGAAGAAGATAAATTGGATAAGGTGCTCAATGCATTGAAAGATTTGAAGGCACCTACAAATAGGAACATCAGTGCTCCTACCAATGAAAGGCCTCAGTTCAACAACAATTTCAATAAGCACAATAGATTGCAGAATTATCCCTACAACACCCAATGGAAGGATGGCAAGCCTATTGTCCCTATTGCAAGAGGAAACAATGACAAAGGTGTCCCTGACCCTCTACAAAAAGCTTCAATAAATGTCATGGAGGACATACCTTTTTGTGTTGCATGCCAGTCCCCTCATTTTGTAGAGCATTGTGTGGTTGTACATTCTATGGCTACAAATCAAGATTGTGGCAATGAGGAGATAGATCAAGAAGAAGATCAAGATGATGTTGGATGCAACATGGCTACTTCATATCTAGGATATGAAGATGATTTTGATTTTGATGAAGAAGTAGATGTAAATGTGAAGAGACACAATCAGGCCCTTTTTCATCAAGAGGTTTTTTCTGATAGTGAAGACATTGATAAGAAGACATGTAACATGAACTCTTCTTCTAAGCTAGTAAATTTAAGAAGACCTTCTAGAGAAGAGATGGACAGGATTACTACAAAAATGATTTCCCAGGTGCAAACTAGAGGCATGGTGGCAAGGGATACAAATGGAAAAGCTGTAGGAATGTTTATAAAGAGTACCAACTCCAAAGAGCCTAATGAGAACAAATCAAAAGGTGATCACATGGTGAAATTCAAGAATGTAAAAGGTAAGAATTGTGAGCCTAAGGGAGTTGGAGTTGAAATATTTTCTAGTGAGATTGAGAAGCCAGTTAACACAATGGCTAAGATTGAAAAAATGAGGGTGGCCAATACACCTAATGTATCAGATAAGCAAAAAGATACTAAGGCTATGCAGATTGAGATTCCTCCCTCTACTCCTGTTGATATGTTATCTGTATTGTCCCAAATTACGGTTAAGGTTCCATTATCAGAATTGTTGAGGATCCTTGAACACAAAGATAGAGCTATGGCATGGGTATATAATGTTCATAATAATGATGTTGCATGCAATGGGTCTCAAGATATAGCTTTGAAAGGTGTTGTTGCTCAAGGAATTGTATCTCAAATTCCAACTATATATTTGGATAGTTATGTCAATGCTAGCCTTGAAAACATTGATCCATTCTTTTTAAGTGTCCTTGTGAATGGAATGAAATTAAGAAATTGTATGATTGATAGTGGTGCCTCTAATAATGTTATGTCTTTTAAGATTATGGAAAAATTGGGCCTTAAAGTTGATACAGTTCAAGGCAGATGTTGTGTAATGGATCAGAGGGAGGTACCAATCATTGGGACTGTCAATGCAATGCCATATAGGCTGGCAGCATATCTAGAGAAAGAGTTAACAATGAGTGTTTTGGTGGTGGACATCCCTCCTCATTATGGGATGCTACTATCTAGAAGATGGAGTGTTGCCATGGGAGGAAGTTTACAGTGTGATCTGTCCTATGCCACTTTCAAGATTGATGATTAGTTTGTCAAGATTGAGCGAGAACCAAGAGTATGCTACATGATTGAGAGAAGTATTGATAATGAAACTACATGTTTTGTGGATATTGATATTAATGCTTTTAGGGCAGAGATCCCTATACTTGAGAAGGAACCTATTTTGTCACCTATCTCTATTGAGGTAAGTGTTAATTATGTGAAGGGTGATTTGTGGGTAATGTACTTTGATGGTGCAAATTGCAAGGATGGAGTAGGAGCAGGTATTTTACTCATTTCTCCTAATGGAAATACCTACAAATTTTCTTTCACATTGAATTTCTTTTGTACCAACAATATAGTAGAATATGAGGCATTGTTGTTAGGACTAAGGTTGGCACAAAAACATGTTATTAAGTGCTTAAGTGTTGTTGGTGATTCTAATTTGGTGGTGTCCCAAGCCAGGTGAGTATATGCTTCCAAGAACAAAAGGTTAAAACAATATAGGAATGTAGTTTGGAATTTGATTGAACATTTTGATGCCTTCAATATTGAGGGGAAGGATAGGAGTAATAATAAGATGGCTGACTTGTTAGCCAATATAGCAATCAATCCCAGTGATATTACTCTTACTGGTATCTCTAAAGTTGAAATTCAAGCTAGGCCTAGTATACCAGACAATATTGAAAATTGGCAAGTTTTTGATGATGATAATGATATCTTGAAGTTTATGAGTTGTGAAGATCAGTATCATGGTCAGGAATTTGATTGCTCAACTTTGGTTGAGTATATAGAAGGAAGGGAGGTTGTCTTTGGCAATGAAGTTATTCAACTTAGAACTAACAAGGTGCCCAAGGGGCTTATGTTTTTGGAAACTATATTTGATAACCAGGATAGAGTTTAAAAGAATATCAAAAGAGAAGATCATGCTGATCTAGAGGAGATAAATCTTGGAACACATGAGGCACCTAAGAAGGTATACATTGGTAGGGACATGTCTCACAATGTGAGAAAATATTTGATTGAGTTATTGAGAAAATTCAGGCATGTTTTTGCATGGTCATATGATGACCTAAAATTTTATAGAGAAGACTTGTTTCAGCATATCATTCCTTTGAGGGGAGATGCTAAACCTTTTTGGCAAAAAAAAAGGCCTATAAATCCCACTTTGGCACCTAAGATGTAAGAAGAATTGATGAAGTTAAGAGATGCTAGCATTATCAAGCCTATAAGGCATTCTTCTTGGGTGTCAAATTGTGTCCCTGTCAAAAGGAAGAATGGTGACATCAGGCTTTGTGTGGACATCAGGAATTTGAACATCAGCTCATTAAAGGATAACTATTGTCTACCCAATATGGAAGCTATGTTGCAGAGAGTAACCAAATCTGAATTAATGTCTATGATGGATGGTTTCTCTAGTTATAATTAGGTAATTATAAAATAATTAGAACAATTCAAGACAGCTTTCACAACACCTTGGGGGACATATGTTTATGTGAGAATGCCTTTTGGTCTCACAAATGTTGGTGCTACTTTTCAGAGGGCTATGGATGTTGCCTTTTCAGATTTTATCGATGATTTCCTTGTTGTTTATCAAGATGATTTAACTGCCTATTCCAAGAAGGAAGAAGACCACTGTACTCATTTAGAGAAAATATTTGTGAGGGCCTTGGAATATGGCATTTCATTAAACCCAAGGAAATGTGCATTTGGTGTCACTGAGGGTAAGTTGCTTGGCCACTTAGTGGGCAAGAAAGGAGTTAGAATTGATCCTGATAGGGTGGCAGCCATTGATAAGATTCAGAGACCAAAGAATATTAAAGGAATTCAATCCTTCTTTGGTCAGGTAAATTTCTTGAGAAGATTTGTAACAAACTTTGCTGAGGTCACTAGACCTATATCCAAGATGTTAAAGAAGGGATCTGCTATTACATGGGAAGGTGAGCCTGATGAAGCTTTCAAGAATATTAAGCAAGCTATTAAAGATGCACCTATGCTTAAGGCACCTGATTATAGTATCCCAATGCATATCTTCTCTTTTGCATCTTTTCACACTATTGTTGTAGTGTTGTTGCAGAAAAATAAGGATGGTTTTGAGCAGCCTATTGCATTTTTCAGTAAATCTTTGCAGGCTACTGAATTGAAATATGATATCAATGAAAAACAAGCATACACATTGGTCAAGGCTGTCAAGGCTTTTAGATGTTATCTAATGGGAGCAATTGTGATTTCCTTTGTGCCAAGTGTAGTAGTCAAGGATATTTTCTCATAGAAAGAGGTGTCTAGGAGAAGATGCAGATGGATCAATAGGATCCAAGAATTCAACATTGATATCCAGATTACTAAATTGGTTAGAGGACAAGGATTGGCAAAACTGATGGCTCAATCCAATCTTGATGCAAATTAGATAAATCAATCTGAAATTGATTATACATGTGACATGGATGATTGTATCTGGTATCAAGATATTATCTATTACTTGAGAAATATGAAATGTCCAGCCAACATGGATGACAATAAGAAGAGGAAATTGAAAGTACAAGCCATCAAGTATGTAATTGTGAAATGTAAATTGTATAGAAAGAATTTAGATTGCATACTTTTGAAGTGTGTTGATGAGGATCAGGCTAACAAGTTGTTAAAGGAAATGCATGAGGGATTTTGTGGTGGGCATTATATGGGTAAAACAACTGCTCATAAAATCTTGAGAGTGGGATTTTGGTGGTCCACAATCTTCAAGGATGCAGAACAATTGGTAAGGAGATGTGATGCTTGTCAAAAGTTCTCTGGTAAGCTTAAATTTTTAGGTAATGTGCCATTAAGGCCAGTAGAATAACAAGCTCCTTTCCAACAATGGGGAATTGATTTCATTAGGGAGATGCCAAACAAGTCAAGTGGAGGGCACTCTCAGATACTAGTTGCCACTGATTATTTTACTAAGTGGGTAGAGGCTATACCTACAAGAAATGCAACTAGTAAGGTGGTGACTGATTTCTTATTGAATAATATTGTCACAAGGTTTGGTTGCCCTGAGAGGATAGTTAGTGATAATGTAATGTGCTTCAGGTCTACTGAATATAAGGACTTTTGGAAAGGTTTAGGAATTCAGATTTCTTATTCCTCACCTTATCATCCACAAGGAAATGGTCAAGAAGAATCTACTAATAAGAGTTTGATTAAGATCCTCAGGAGGATTCTTGATAAGAATAAAAGAGCATGGAATTCAAAGCTTCCATTGGCTGTATGGGCTGATAGGGTAACTATGAAGAGGGAAATTAGTAGTGCACCATTTGACCTCGTATATGGAATACATGCAAGAATGCCTCAAAATAATCTGTTGGAAATGTATAAATTTGTGCAATTATATGATGATGACATAGATGATGAAATGAAATTTAGGATTGAGGATCTCATTAGGCTGGATGAAATTAGAAGAGAGTCAGCTTCAAGAAATGTCAAGTTGCAATTGCAAATTAAGAACCTATATGATAGGAAGGCTATGGAGAGGAAGTTTGAGCCTGATGACTTGGTGTTAATTTGGAATGCCAGACTAGAGGATAAAGGAAAACATGGAAATTTTGATCCCATCTGGCTAGGGCCATATCAAATTCATGAAAAATGGGGCCAAGATTCATACATTGTGAAAGAGTTAAATGGTAATATTCAGGAATTGCCAGTTCATGGACAATTCTTGAAGAAATACTTCTTTTGAACGTATTTTGTTTTCCATGAATAGTAGTTAGGTTTGTACATTCTATAAATTTTGTAAAGTTGCTTTCCCTTGTCCTCTTTTTTCCTAGTCTATTGGGTTTTGGTCCTGTTGCTCTTTGTTGTCAGTTTTCCAGTGGGATGGTCTACTTTAACTAGTGATTCTAAGTCCTTGCTATGCCTACAGGAGGCATACATCCCTAGACAGAGCCACTGTTATCACTCAGAAAAAATTCCATGGCTTCTAGTCTTTTCCTTTGGTCTCTGTAGTATTTTTCATGCCTCTGGCCTCAAGCCCTAGTTCAAAAATTCAAAAACTAGCCATTAGGTGGAAAATTTTCAAAAATGCCCTAGCCTTGTTATTTTTCGTCGTTACCTTTTTGGTGACTTAAATCCTTAAATCTACATGTGTTATTTAGAGTGACCTTTGATATTGTTTGGCGGTTAGGTTTTTATGTCTGATGGGGTCCCCTTTAATTTTTCCTAATGCTCTGTCACCTAGCACTTTAATACTTCCTAAGTCCTTGTGCTAATTTTTTCCTATAGTTTTAGCCTTTAATATTTTCCCAGGCCCATGCCTCTTTGACACCATCTCAATCCAATAGTGGGTGTAAGTTCTTATGGAGTATGTCAAAGGAATGCAATCTTAAGATGGCTCTCATTTCTCTTGTGTGACGTATCTTTTAAACTGAGTGGGTCCACTGCCATGTTGGCATAGTTGGTAGTTTCTTATTGGTTGATGAAATGCTGAGTGGGATCCTATCAGTGGGGCCTGTAGATAAGGATTTTAAATCTATGGTCGATGCATGATCTCAAAGAATATTCCTACCCCATGAGATCATGCACCATCCATTGATTTTGAATTTGAATTGGATGTGTCAGTGGGACCTAGTTTCTGGCATGTTTTTCAGTGGGACCTGACATCTACAGAAGATCTACGGTTGGCGTAAGTTCTCATGGAAGTTGTTAGAGCCATGAGATCTTATGCCAGCTGTCAATTCTACTTTTTTTAGATGGCTGACAAGGGTGGGTCCTCTAACATGTGGCATTGACTTGCATTGTTCTAATTGGCTGAGAAGGAGGGTGATTAGGATTTGTTAGTGGGCCTGAATCTTTCAAAGGGGGGGCTGACAGTGTGGTAGAATAAATGGCTGGTGCATGATCTCATGGGTGGTGTCAGAGCCATGAGATCTTGCACCTATCATTTAATTTGAAGGTTTGTATGTGGTGGGTCCTATGTTAGTGGTGAGTGAGCAATTGTGGTGAATGGTATAGTGACAAGTGGCATAAAGCGGGCCCAGGCGGGGGTCAAAGGTTTGGCAGTTCCGACAAAGTTTTTAGCAGCTCTGACAAATTTTCAAAGGGTTTGTTCATTCACATAATAAAATGGTGGTGCTCCAAATTGACTGGTGATTCAGCGAACAAGTGTTCATGTAACCGCTAAACTAAGTGGAAAAAAGATAAAGTATTCTACGAACTGGAAAAGGTCTTCGGTCACTAGTTCGCTAAATTTGACTGGGGTCCTTTTAAAAGATGAATCATAAAGCCAGTGAAATATGGAGATCTGATGGTCAAGACTTAAAGTTGATCCAAATTTAAATGTTGACCATTGATATGCTACTAGCGCCATGGAAATGACCATTGTATTTCAAATTCAAATTTGCAGAGGGTTTCTAGTGACAGGAAGTACCAAAATTTATGGTTTTAGTGGCCATTTTTTATTGGTTTGGTGGCACTGGTTGTTGCCGACTGATCTGAGGGTCTCTATGGTTAGTGATATGATGTGTTTGTACCAAGACAAGTGTGGTTTTGTGCTTGAGGTGTGTTTGTAGGTGGCCAATTTGACTAGTTTTCATGTCAATTCTTGGGTGTTCTGTATTGTTCTCATAGATTTTGATGATTGCAAATCTATTTGAGATTTATTTTCTCTGAGTTTTCTATGTCTCTTCCCCTACAATAAATTCTGATGTAATTTTTGGTTGGTTGGGTAGTTGAAAACCCTAACCCTAATCACCCAAAGCTTTATGCATCCTCTTTGAGGATTCCAAGGTGACTAGGGGTATAAGTAGTTAGTTTTTTGATAGAGTAAGGGTTCAGTCCTGAGGTTCTATTCTAAATTTTAGTCAGTTCTAGTGGTTGTGATTGTGTGAACATTTGAGGCAAGAGGAGCTAGATTTTGGGTCTATTTCCTATCTTTGTGTTGCTTTGATTGTATATTGATCCTGAATATGCTAATGAGAATGCTATTGAGTTTCGATCTTACATTTGTGTATGTCTTCTAGTTTCAGTTCTGAGCTCATATATGTTAGTATCACAAAGTGTATTAGCATATGGTAAACAAAGAGTATTGTGAAGTCATCTCTAAGTTCCTAACAAAGTTAGGATTAAAGTCTTCTAGGTGAGTTCAGTGATTTTACAACCAAATAGGGATTTGATATCCTAGTGTTTAAGGGAGAGGGGTAATAGGTAAAGCACTTATCCTAAGCTCAAGAGTGTTTGATTTAAGATCTTTAGTTGATGTATGTAATTGGGTGACTCTTTGCCCTAGGGTAAGGCACTGGCCCATCCTCTAGAGGCATTTCATTTTCATCAACCACACACACCCAAATTTAAATGATAATATATTTTAGTTAGTTAGTAAAGGACATAGTTGTATATTGTTTTGAGACTCCTTTGGAGAAGTGAGTCAAGGGTACACCTATATGAGCATTAAGGCTCAAAGTGTAGGAGGATCTCATTATTGATCCTTGTTAATTGGCCCTCTTCCCTGTAGAATTTGGAGTGGTGATAGAGTCAAAGCATCATTAAAGTTATCCATCAAAGTATAAATCTACAAGTTGAAGATCAAAGGGAACCACCAACATAACCAACAAATTTTGACTCTTAGTCACCCAAGTAGCATAATAAGGAGCAGCATGTGCAAAAATTTTCAAATTTAATTTCTTAACAGCCTCATAAGATAATGCATTATTACTTGCCCCTTAATCAACTATAAACTTGCATACCTTGCCTTGAATTAGATAATTTTATCTAAATATACCTGGATCTCTTGGTGTTTGACTGCTTCTTCCCATCAGCAAGTACTCTCCTTCTTCTCGATGAATTTCAATGGGTTCTTTCTGCTCATCCTTTCTTGGTTCTTCATCAACCAAGTTCACTCTTCTATCTCTCCCTTTGTCTTCCTACCATTTAGGACACCTATAGGACTAATGGCCTACTTCATTGCAATTGAAGCATCTTCATGTGAATACTCCACTTCCTCTTCCTCCACTTCTTCCACCTCTATAACCCCCTCTTGATTTAGAAAATGTTTTGTCCTTATCCTTTTCATTGCTGCTCTGAAAATAAGAGTTTGTTCTTCCACCTCTTCCCCTCATAGAAGATCCTCCTCTTGAGTTACTTTTCTTCTCTTGTCTCCTTCTTATCTTCTCTTCAGCCCTTAAGGCAAATTGGTAGCATTCATCAACCGACTTTGGGGTAGAAAGACTAAGTTCATCCTGGATGTTGAACCTCAACCCCCCCATGTACCTTGCAATCTTTTCTTCCATCTCTTCCTCATGATCCACTCTAATATCCAACTTGTGGAATTTTTCAGTGTACTTTTGTACATCCATCTCCTTTTGCTTGAAATCCCTCATCTTCTTGTACAATTATACTCTATAATCTCTTGGCAAAAATTTTGCCTTCATTTTGTCCATCATGGTATACCAAGATGTGATCTTGGGTCTCCCATTCTTCCATCTATCCACCTAGATACACTCCCACCACAACAAAGCATGTCCCTTCAACCTAGACTTTGCTATCTTCACTCTATCCTTCTCTTCTATCCCTTCACACTCAAAGCAATTTTCAATTGCACTAAACCAATCTATTAGCTCTTCATCATCCATTTTTCCTCCATACATAGGTAATTCTATCCTTACCCTTACATCTCCACTCTTTATGGCTTTCACCAATTTAGCCATCCTTGAATCTTTAGGGTCTATTGGTTCCTCTTCTTGGGTTTCTCCTCCTTCTTCCACTACTACTTCTTCATCCTGCCTGATACTCTTATCCCTATTCCCCAATGCTGCTATCCTCTCCATCATAGTTCTCATCAACATATCCTTCTCATGGCTCTCCTTGTCTCTTTGATTTAGGGCTACTTTCAACTTTCTGTTATCACCCAACTGCTCCTTCACAATCCTTTCCAACTCCATGTTGGTCATCTAGACAAGAAACTTTCCATGTTCTCCATCAGTCATGGTTGCTTGATCAACCTGGTACAAAAATCAACTTAGGGCTACTCCTCCCAGGATAGTTCAACTATAAGGGCTTGTCTAAGGACTCAAGGACCAATCTTCACAAGACCAAGTACACTTCCACAAGACCTTTCCCTTGCTCTAATACCACTTGATGCAGAGGGAAGGGTGGTGGTCTTTAAAACACAAGAGATTTTTACAATTTTAGGGGTTTAGGCACTTGGGCCCATTCAACAATCTTAAATGCTTCAAGGAAATGACCTATCAAGACTACCTTCAAGAATCTTAAATGATGAATTTGGTTTAATAGGGCTTTCAATTCAAGGAATCCTAAGGCTTTACTTCAATCCCCATGCTCAATTTTACAAAGGTTCTCTCAGACTGAACCCAAAGGCCTAATAGGCTATCTAAACCCTGCAATAGACTTAAAATGTGAGTAACTATATCTTTTCCAAAAACACCTAATGAGGTAATAACATGTATAGATACCCTTTTCAATTTACTATAACATATCCAAGACTTTTGTATGGTTCCTTTGGACCAATACCCCAAATCATAACTGGTGCACTATTTTTAATGCACAAAATGATCAAATTAACAAAGGAAGTATAAGCTAAAGACTTTGTAATGACTCCAAATCCTAGATAGTATTTAGTTATGTCTAAAAATTCCCAAATCCAAAAGCAATTAGCCACCAAGGCACTGCAACACCAAAACCCCCAATTTGGGACTCCAAACCCCAATTTTTAGGGCTTCTCCAATCTCCTGGTTCTACACACTCTTGCAGCCAATTGGTGAATGATTCACCATTACTTCAACATGTCAAAACATCTCCCATCATAAAACATTGGGCTTGTGTGGCCAGATCACCCATTGCTGCACTTTGACAACCAACTTCAATGGCTCTCTTCATTGTTCTTGACTGTGAACGCCTTCACTTCCCCAACTCTGAATATGCAATGTCAATTAGTCTATAATACAAGTTATAAACTATCATTCCATGAATATTTAGCCTAAACATTCATGGAATGATCCACATTATCCCTAAACTCTACTGCAACAGCAAATTGAAATACAGAATGACTGGTTTTAAACTACAACTGGCGTAATAGTGAACTTAACACAATATGAAACTCATTAATCAGCACATCCAATGTCTTGGAAAACTCTATCAATGCATAAGGAATTCAATCAATCAAATTAAGATCTTAGGAAATGGAATAGTCTAGAGCAAACTAAGAAGTTTTTATTACTTAATCGTTCACTAGTATACACCAGTCTTCCTCTGTCGCATAACAAAGACCCCTTACATGAATAAAAAGACTTTAAAGTAACTTCCTAAAACTAACTCAACCAACTCTTCGCATTGAGTAGAAATTTTAGACTCAAAACCATAACTATAAGTTCCCCCTAAATGCTAAGTAGTCATTTGTCTTTAAACATTTGAATATTTAAATAACAAAAATGGCTTTATTTTGACACTTAACCCTTAGTCTAATATCTAAACCTATCCCATGCCCCTTCTATACTTCTTGAAAACATTATTGAAGCTTGGACACTTTAGTCCATTAAAATCAAGTCTTTAGTCCATAAGAGGACATTACATAATAAAAGTAGTCCTTTGAGGACATTAAAAAATGTGCCAATGTATTACATTACTTGAAGGTCATGATAGGTGCTAGGGTCTTCTAGTTGATCTTTGGACTCTGATTATCCATTCCATTCATCTTATTTGCTTTGGATGTCTTTATGGTCTTCATATTCTGTATCTTTGGCTTGGTTCTGTGAGGTGCTCCTACACCATAGAGAGAGAGAGAGACAGAGAGACAGAGAGACAGAGAGACAGAGACAGAGAGACAGAGAGAGACAGAGAGAGACAGAGACAGAGACAAACAGACAGACAGACAGATAGAGACAGAGACAGAGAGAGACAGAGACAGAGACAGAGATAGAGACAGAGACAAAGACAAAGACAAAGACAGAGATAGATAGACAGATAGACAAAGATAGAGAGATAGAGATAGAGATAGAGACAGAGATAGAGACAAAGATAGAGACA
>BSBK01008029.1:7500-75000 GCA_027943335.1 Chamaecyparis obtusa
TGTCAAAATTTACCTTTCTGTAAAATCTAAAAATACCCTTTTGTAGAGCTTGTAGTCAAGATATGGTCATGTAATTTTTATCATGTTTTGATTTAATATAATATATTATAAGTTGAAAATACTTCAAGTAGGTATTTTAACATTTAAGAACACGCTCGTTCGAAAAATATTAAAAATAACAAATCATGTAAGAAAAATTAAAACTTTATATTTAACACTAGAGGAGAGAGTCCTCTTCAAGAATATGTAATTTTTTTTTTAATGGTGTAGATTTGATAGGGAAAATTGGACGTGAACTAAAAACTGTTGATTTCAGGTAACACCGACTTTGGATAGTTATAATAGACAAAATATATAACGAAATCCAATCTTTGTTTTTTTATGCATTATCTATACATGTCATCTAAAACATATTATGGAATCAAAGGAAAAAAATATTATTTTCATATAGTTTTTTAATGTGAACTAGACCCTAGATGTTCAACATATTTCAGCAATAAAAAAATGGACTTCAAAAATTAAAAAACTATGTCAATTTTTGTTCAAATTTTTAAAAAAAAATTATAAGTGTAAAATTCATCAAATTTTACACATTTCATTAGTTTACATCATCTTCAAATTCTAAACACAAATGCCACTTTTATGTCATTAAAGTTGAAAAATTTGAATGTTGTCGTCCTTTTCCTTTATAAAAGTGTGACACGGGTTTGTACTTTTACCCTAATATTATAGGAAGTTCATTAGGCAGTTTAGTGAGATATGTGCACCAGTCCTAGACACCATAAAAGGTGGAATGAAAGATAAGTTTTAGTGAAATGAGTAGGCAATCAGGGGTTTTGAAACCTTGAAGGATAAGATAGCCACACAACCTATCTTGGAGCTACCTAGTTTTGAAAAACTATTCACTATTGAATGTGATGCCAACAATATTTCTATAGGAGAAGTCCTAAATCAGGAAGACAAACAAATGGATTTCCACAGTGAAAAGCTAAGTGATGCCAAAAATAAATACCCCTCATATGACTTGGATTTGTATGCATTATTCCAAGAACTGAGAAAATGGAGACACTACCTCCTCCCAAAAGAATTTGTGGTATATATAGACAATCAAGCTTTGAGCTTCCTAAAATCTCAAGACAAGCTAAGCCACAAACATATGAAGTGGGTAGAGTACATGCAATATTATACTTTCATAATCAAGCATACAAAAGGACAAAAAAATAAAGTTGCAGATGCTTTGAGTAGAAGGCTTTTGACAGTCCAAGAGGTACAATTAAGGACCATTGGTATAGACAATTTCAAAGAATTTTACCTAGATGATGAAGACTTCTTAGCTCCATATAGGGTATGTAAAGAGTTTCAAAATTATATTCACAATGATTACTCTAAGTATACTCTTCAAGAAGGTCTATTATTTATGGGAGGACTACTTTGTGTGCCTAGAGGTTCAATGAGAGAGAACCTAGTCCAAGAGAAACAAAATGGGAGTCTAAGTGGTCATTTTGGGATAAATAAGACTCTAGAATTGGTTCAGAGGTACTACTACTAATATTGTTGGTGAGTTTAAGCCTTTTGAAGCACTTTAGAAATATTGAATACATCATTGCTTGCCAACTATTTGACAGAGCCTAGGAAATCATTGGTTCTTCAAGACAAAGATTGTTTGCATGCCAAGCACTGTACATGAATAGTTAATAAAAGGACTGAAATTCTTTGATTTTAAGACTTCAAAACAATATAATCAGTACATGGAATGATCAAAACTTATAATACCAATCAATGAATTCTTTTCCTATCAATGTTGCATTGAATAGAGAGTTTTATAATATAAACACCAGATCACGAGCATATATCATTTGCTTGGATTCAAGGACTTTATAATATACTCCAAAAGTGATTATGTAACGAAGGAAGTGAGAGGGAAGGATCTTGATTTAGGCCAATGGATATTTCAACATGATTTTGGAAAATATCTTGACATGAGTGGATGGGTGTGGACCTAGTGCAGCTTCCCACCTTATACCACCTCCTTCAACACTCCTTTGCTTGCGGACTATGCCAAAATGAAATAAAATGAAATGTGCCAGTAGGAGGGATATATGTATAAAATTTGAAGTGACCAGTAGATAGTTTCATCAATTTTTTAGCTTTATTTTCTGCACTTCCATGATATTCAACCACTTGTTCAACATTTTTTTACAATGAAACCAAAAGTAGCATCAATTTAACCTTGAACTCAGTTGATGAGGAAACAAAGAACCCACCCTTAGTTGACTGGTTGCTCTGTATCTCTGTAAATTCATGGGCCACTTCCAATGGTTTTCATGCCACTTCTAATGGTGGCGTGAACACCATTAGAAGTGCAGAGATTAGGGTTTCAAACCCATGAGAAATGAAAACAATTTGAAAAAAAAAAGTACTCTTCATTAAGCAAATGCCAAAAAAATCAAATCTCTTACCAAGGCTGCAATGAAATGGTTGAAATCGAATGCCTATTCCTCTTGATGCTTGCTCGGGTTTGAGAATAGTAATGTGGAAGAGAAGGAGATGCCAGAACTTACAGGCTAGATGCATATAGGGGGTGTTGACATACAACTTCCCTCCTTATACCCTCCTTCACCACTCCTTTTCTCGTGGACTATGCCAAAATGAAATGTGCCGGTACGTGGGATATATGTATAAAATTTGAATTTTTTTCACTTCTATTCCCGTGTTGGTCAGAATTATGACCACTCTTTATGGTCGTAATTCCGACCAACACGGGAATAGAAGTAAAAAAAATCAAAATTTTCTTCTATAAACCAACCATGGAAAATCATTTTATAACTTGGTCAGAAATGTTGGTCTAAAAAGTGGGTCAAATGTACTAGTGGGTCTAGTTAAGTCTAATAGGTCCTAATTGGTCTAGTTACCTATCTAATTGGTCCTAATAGGTCTAGCTAGGTTTAGTTAGGTCTATTTGGACCTAATAGGTCCTAATACATCTAATTGGTCAAACTAACAAGTACTAATAGGTCTAATTGGTAGGACTAATAGGTATACTTAGTCCTAACATGTCTAGTTAGACCTCTAATTAGTCTTAATAGGTCCTAATTGCTAATAATTAGTCTTATTATGTCTAATTAGCTCTAAAATTAGGTATTACAATATCACATTTACATGATGAACATTAAGACAAGTCTTGACCATCAACTTAAAATATCTAGAGAGAAACAACTTAGACATACCTTGTTTCCTACGATAATATATTTTTCATGATTCTTTAGGTAGTCTTTGTTCAGCGTCTTCTGAATAATGTCGTGTACTCTTGTTTAGCCTTCTCTTTTTATTTCTCATCACAACTTAGAAAATTGTTCTATGCCAAAATGTCTTCCTTCTCCTAAATGCAAATTATTTTACAGCTTTTGGATTAATGAAATGAAAAAAATATACATTTATTTATATGTAGTCGTTATTAACCTAAAATGACACCAAATAGGTCGACTTGGGTTTCTATCAAAAGTCAAAGTTGACTTTCGATCGAAACTAACTTACTTTCTATTGAAAGTAGTTTAGTTATGGATAAAAAATGCATTAAATGTGAAAGTACTTTCGATTGAAACCCAAAAATTTCGATCGAAAGTACTTGGTTTAGGCCATGGTTGCAAGCTATGAAGAAATTCTAAGAATTTCATGGCTTTGGGCCTCAAGCATGGTGATAAAATGGAAGAATAAGAAGACATCCTTTTGCATACAACAAGTACTCAGAACTAGATTTTTAACGATTATACATTTGACTATTTTTGAATTTATTGTGTATGGTTTTTGACGTTAATCGAATGTAGGTTTTTTATCAAATATAAACCTCCAAGTTTGACAATCAATGAAAAATAGTAAAAAAGGGAAGAACAAAATTGAAAAATAACAATGCCCTCCGTATTCAAGTCTACTTTCTATCAAAAAAATAAAATTTGAAATTTGATAAATACAAAACAAGTTATAAGCTATGTAGTTAAGGTATGTCAAAATTATAGTTTAGTCAACTTCAAATGTTAATAAAATATGCAATAATCATGATAATGTTGTCAAACCAATTGCATGCCCTCCATATAGATTTTATGAAACTAAATTTGAAAGAATCACATTCATATCTATTTTACAAAAAAAATTATGCTCTATGAAAACAATGTTACTATTTGAAAATGACATTTTCAACACCATACCAGTTTTCATAGGAGAAAGAAAAAAGTATTCAAAAAAATTTTTAAAAAATATATTTAGAATCTAGACAGAAAATCCTAAAAGACTCTAATTTACTTCATCCTTCGATTTCAAATGGTTCAATGGAAATATGCATCTGAATCTGAAAGTTTTTCTCAAAATGTAGAGTTCAGTGTCCATTCAAGCAAAAATGTGTAACCCACTATTGTGGGTTCACCCCCTACTTAGTTAACATTGTACTTGGTATACACTACACTTGCTCGGTGTACACTGTTTCTACTCGGTGTATACTAAGTTCTTCATTTACCGTCCACATAAACTTGTACATTCTTGATCTTCAATACTTAACAGAATTATGTAATACAATCAAATCACTATCATAATGTCATAGACTCATCAATAAGTTACCCAATGAATACCATACTCATATTTTTCCCATACATCTCATCTTCATGTTAATATCTCATTCCTTCACCATTATTACCTTGTTTAGATGTTTGTAACTATCATGATAAGTATAGTCAAAACTAGTTGACATCAATGACAATATAATAACTGATCTAATGTCTCACATATACCTTTATAGCTCGGTGATCATCTTCACCTTAAACGTTTTGTTCTCCAAGTAGTCAATCAGTTGTAGTCTTACACAACTATGAGTTGCAATGCTCTAATACTCATTTTTATGTAATGTTTCATGTTGGTGACACACGTAGAAAAATAATGCTCCTTATTGGCATGCCCTTATAATTTTCATCAACCATCTAGATGATAGTATGGTTCTTTGGATGATGTATCCTCACAAATTTTGCTAACACTTTCTCTCTTCTTTGTTCATCATTTGGTGTAGGATCAAGATCTTCCTCGGTAATTATTTCCTGATTCTCAGTCTTTATAGGCTGTTGCTTGGTGTCATTACCCTATTGCTTGGTAATTTTATCTTGTTGCTCAGGTAGAATGGAAGCTTTCTCAATGTATGTGATTCTATCGTACTCTTCTAGTTCCTTTTTGCTTTCTTCATCATTTTTCTCAACAAACTCATCAACTCTCACATTTTCACTTTCAATCATTTTGTTAGAAACCTTATTCAAACATTTGTAAGCCTTGATTTTACTAGAATATCCTATATTCCTTCATCACATTTTGAATCAAATTTCCCATTTCTACCATCTTTTAGAATGTAACATCTACTTCCAAATATTCTTAAATAACTTACATTTAGTGTGTACCCATACCATAACTCATAGGGTGTCTTGTTTGAATCTTTCTTTTGTTATACTCAGTTCAATGTGTATACAACAGTGGAAATAGATTCTCTCCAGTACATTTGTGTAACATATTTTTCAATCATCAGTCTTCTGGCATATTCAACTATAGATCTATTCCCCCTTTCAACGATTCCATTATGTTGTGGTGTTCTCGATGCAGAAACATGTCTTTTAATTCCATGCTCATTACAAAAGTTAGTGATCTCATTAGAAATAAACTCACCTCCTCTATTTGATCTCAATAATTTTAACTCTTTTCCACTTTAGCTTTATACCATTTAAATATCTTGAAAGCTTCTGATTTTTCTTTTAAAAACATAAAAGTCATCATCCTAGAGTAGTTATCAACAAATAAAATAAAGTATATGTCACCATAATAACTCTGAGTTCTCATAGGACCACACAATTTGGTATGAACCACTCCAAAATAGCTTTAGATGAATAGTTCTTGCTCTTGAAACTCGATTTTGAAATTTTTCCCATTTGACATTGTTTATGTATGACATGGTCAAGTTTAGATAAGCTCGGTAAGCATCTAAATTTTCTTTTCTTATTGATCTTAACCATGTTGTCAAGATTTACATGACATAACCTTTTGTGCCATAACCACACATCTTCAATTCTAGCCAATAAACAAGAAGTTTCAGCATTGTCAAGATAAAATAGATTACCTTTTGATTGTTCACTAGTACCGGCCAAATTTCCAATTTCATCATAGATCTTCACCTTTCTATTCTCAAATGCAACTTGGTGACTTAAGTTATTTAGTTGTGCTACACTCAATAGATTATAATTAAGTTCTTTTATCCAATATGCATTTTCACATCTAATCTTATTGTTCAACATGATAGATCATTTTCCTTTTACTAGACAAGGTGTGTCATTCTTCATTTTAACAGATCCACCATCATAATGTTCAAGAGATTCAAATTTTTCCTCATCACTAGTCATGTGATGTGTACAACCACTATCAATAATCCAAGTATCATTCTTGCTAACTTTAGGAATAAGTGTTGTTTCAACATACCTTTCTTCTTCTTCCAAATCTTCTTTCAAAGCTACGAATACCACCTCAAATTCTTCATCAGTGTTGGTATCAGTGACATCATTATCTTCAACAAGGTAACATGCCTTCTTGCCTTTGTATTTGTGGTCTTAGTTGTTTCTATTTTCATACTGTTGGTTGCCTCAACAATCTCGGTTATCTCTTTTGTCAGACTTTCTTTCACTAGATCGGTCATTATCTTTGTCATCATCTTTCCGGTTACAACATCTAGATGCAATATGACTAATATTTTTATAGTTAAAACATACCAAGGTAGTTTCCCCTTGTATCTTCCTTTACCTTTCTACAACCTTCTAGCCATTAGTGCTTCAAGTTCATCAAGTTCATCCTCATTACTATCACTGTCACTTTGATTTCTTATCATGTGTTTACTTCTTGATTTACCAATTTTCAAAGATGACATAAATGCATAATCAACATTTGGAACAATACTATTATCAAATTTATTCAAATCAAAAGTAGTCAATTTACCGATCATGCTATCAAGTGTAAGAGTGTTGCCTGGGGCTGCTCTCATTTCATTGATTGCCAAGATTCTGATATCACAAATAGGCACCAAGGTTCTAAGAATTTTACTCACAACGGTTTCTTCATCAATAACACTTCCTACTCCTCGGATAGCATTGAAAATCTCCTTAATTTGATTGTTGTAATATGAAATGTTTTCTCCTTCTTTCATCTTCATGTCACCAAACTTCCCTCTTAGACTTTCAGCTCTTGCCCTCAACACATTCTCATCTCCTTTGTGAACTAGTGCAAAATTTTCCCACATTGTTTTAGCTGTAGTACATGTCTTAATATCTTCAAATTCAACATCAAATAAGGTAGCAACAATGTCTATCATTGTCATATTATGTTCATGTATATCTCTCATCTGATAAAAAATCAAAGGTCTAGTCGTCGGTTGAATGTAATCATTGATCAAGTAGTATACTGCAGATTCTCCAATTCCATATATATGTAGCTTCAACCTTCTTTTCCATGTTGATAAGTTTTCTTTGTTTAGCTTTGGCACCTCTCTCTTATACATCTTGTGATCTTTAGCTTAAGTCCTTTAAAATTTCCTTCCAAGAAACCAATGCTTGAATACCAATTGTTAGATAGCTGAGAGGGGGGTGAATTAATTAATTCCAATTATCCCACAGTCCCATATCTCCTAGATGTATATATTCAATCTTTTCAAACAAATGATCAACTCGGTAATCTATCAACAATAATTTTCACTTCATCTACTGATTGATAGACAATTCAATACCGTATTTACCAATCTAACTAGTTATGAAATGTGTAAAGTAAAATAACCATTCAACACATCAAATACACATAACACATAGATTTTAAAGTGGAAACCCTGTTAAGGGAAAAACCACCTGGGACCGGTAACCCAAAAATATTCACTCTTCTAAAGTGATCTCGATTAGGATCCAACCCTATCAAAGGTTACAAAACACACTGTAAGGTGTGACCTAGTTAGAGGATTTATCACTAACAGTTCTCCCTTGAACAACATTCACTATGGGGTCAACAAGAAAATAATCAGCATTCATTGAATGTCATATTGAAATACAAAAGACTGTTAAGTCCACTCAGTTAAGAGATTTTGTTGTAACAATGGTTAAACTGATATAGTACTGATCTAATTCAAATACAACTATAATTTGTAGATTTTTAGATCTATGATAAGCTCAAAATACCTCCTTTGATCAATAATCAATTCAATTTTTCATATCCTCCAACTTATTCCACTCGGTAAATAATTCTCTAACGCTCGGTAATGTCTACAATTCATCTTGGCTCTGTCTTCAACCAGTTTGATCAGAAGTGCATGAAAAAGTCCTTCCATGCAAATTATCCTGCAGTGTCAATAATCTCCAGACTCAATAATAAATCTCATGTCTCTTTAAATAGACAACATAAACTATTTTCTTTCCATCCGTTAGATTGTGCCTCTTAACCTCCATCATTCATTTTTCTGCTTCAAGATTCCTCAGCAGTTGTGTTCATAACACGTTTCATTCTTCTCCATGCTATCAATCTTGAATTTTGTTAACTGTTAGATCATCATAACAAACTTTATCTTCTACCTCTGAATTATAAGTAATTGTCCAGCTCATCAATTCAGTCGACTATTATAAACTTTATTTATTTCTTTCACTCAGTCAATACATAATGTGTCAGTGATAACTAGCTCGGTTAATACTATACTTGGTATACACTACACTAGCTCAGTGTATACATAAATCTTCAATTACCGACCACATAAACTTGTTCAATTCTGATCTTGAATTTATAACAAAATCATGTAATACAATCAAGTCAACAACATGATGTCATAGACTCATCAATAAGTTACCCAATGTATACCATAGCCATATCTTTCATATCCATCTCATCTTTCATGTAGATCTCTTATTCCTTTACCTTTTTTCTTCTTCAGATGTTTGTAACCATCATGATAAGTATAGTCAAAACTAGTCGACATCAAATGACAATACATTGACTAATTTAATTGCCTTACATATCACTTTAGTAGCTCGATGACCTTCAATCACTGTCTTTTACTTGTCCACTCATTCCATCAAGATATTCAATCAGTGTAGAGGATGTTTTTCCATTATGGATACCTTGTGGTATCAGTTGTATCTGGATTTTGAATGTATAAGATGATGTACAAGTATTTACTTTATGTAGATACTTTGTATATTTGTATTAAGTAGATTAATTAACATTTACGTAATATATGTCAAGGAACCCTTGATATTTGTAATCTACAAGTGTGAGTTACATTTAGGTGTATGAATTGTCTTTTGGTTTTGTTGCTTCCGCATTGTTATTCATTATTGATTTTAAACTATTAAGAAACACAAAATTATTCTGTAAACTTAGTAGTATGTTTTAGGTTAATTTCTCCTAGGTTTCATGGCAGGGCATTACATCATCTAGATGAAAGAATCAACAATTTTCCAAAGTATTTGAGTCCTTGTATTCCATCATGCTTCAATTTCTAATTAATAAATAGATTAAGCTTTCTCTTATCAGATTAAAATTCCTAGATTATTGAAAGATGATATTTTTAATAAGTACATATTGGATATGTCCAATGATCCTTTTATGATGAACAATTATGAATTGCAACTCTCTAATATACATTATTATATATATTGTTGCATGTTGGTGGCACACACAAAAAAATGGTATTCCTTATTGGCATGCCTTTATAATTTTTATTTAAGTGTCTTGTACATGAAAGAACATAGAGAATACAATATCATTCCAAGATGTGATATTTTGATCGACCATCTAGATGATAATTTATAGTCATGTCCTATTTGATTAAATACTTTAAAAAATAAAAACTAAATTAGTCAATAATGCAAGGCCATAACAAACCTATCGTCCTTAAATGTATCCAAAGTGGGCAAAGAAGTGGCATCAAAGGTTCCAACTAAAGTTATATTTTTAATTGCTAACACCCAATGTTGACACTAGAGAACCAATCTATTAAGATAATAACTTATTTTTTTCTCTTAAAGAAAATAATCAACGATACTAAACATGAAAATCTAAGGAGGTATAGATATTTAAAAAATTAGGCATACCAAACTACATGAATTTATTCAATAAAATCAAATTTAAAAAATAAATATTAAAATTTTTATTCTAATTGTATTTGAATAATAACAATATTATCATGAGTGCAATGAGAAATTAACTCATTATTGATGTGTGAATGTTGGTAAAACTGAGCGTGCTTGACAATCCAAAAGTCTTTGTATCTGATTTTAGGCACTACTATTGACATAAATTTGAGCGTATCGGGCAATCTAAAAGAATTGAATCCATGTGAAAGTGAAAGAAAGAAGTGGGAGTTGGTAAAGAAGTAGAATGTGAATGTGTAATTGACATAAATTTAAGCGTATCGGGTAATCTAAAATATTTGCGTACGAAGAAAGGCGGAATGATGTGAAAGTCATAAATTTTGTGGAATCATGTGAGATTTCCTTCTAAATCACAAGACAATAATGTGTATGCTTGAGAATCTCAGTCAATGTCAATATCGGCACTTTTTGTGACTATGTAAAAGGTGAACGTGTTTAACAAGGCAAAATGTTTACAATAGACTCAGTAAGTTTTGAGAGTCTGGGTCAATGTCAATGTCAATGTCTCCTTGACTCACTATGTAGAGTGAGGAGATGTTGATGTTGATTTAGATACATACCCCCCTCCATATATCCTCAATAAAGATTGCTCTTTAACCTCGACAATAAGGAGGATAGGGGTCAACAGGGGCAATGGGACTCGGGCATTTAGGGGCGCCTATAGTAGTGCAGTTAAGTGTTTAATATATATTATATTTTTATTTAAAAGTATTCATAATCATTTAACAATTATCAGATGACTTATTGAATGTATGGTATTCATAATCATTCAACAATTATCAGATGACTTATTGAATCTATGGTGCTCATTACTTAGCTTGTGATAAAAGTATAGACATTGATGTACGCAAACTTAAATTCGATGGTCACCTCAATATGTATCTATTGATCAAATTGCTAGCATCCACACAAACAAGCTATAAGGCCACCATTGATACATTAAAAACAATTGAAATCAAAGAGACACATTCCAACACACCATAACTTCAAAAATTAATGCCTAAAACATATTGGCCCTGTAAATTGAGTGAATATCCAAATTTTAAATTCTAAACACCAGGATAGAAATTTAAGAGACAATAACAAACAAGCACTCAACAAACCATAAGTTTTCAATTTGAAATAGACACGAAATCCTTTAATTCTACACTTATTTTGGACTCGGTTACACGAGAGGAAGATACCCTAGCATAAAAAGAGGAGGAAGAAGACAAGGTCACCTAAGAAGAGAAAGAAGAAGACACATCACTATTTCAAGGTTTATACTAGTATTGTAAGATTAACATTATAAACTATTAGTTATAACATGTTAATTTTAAAATATTTGACTATTATTAATATAATTAGTATTAATATTATTGATATTACATTATTATTATTTATATTATATTTTTATTATTATACTATGGTAATTATACTCATGCTAATATTAATAAATTGACTTAGGTTTCCACTTCCATGAATATATATACATGGTGACAATCTTGCTAGGTGAGTTTATTTAGTCTTATTTAAGAGACTTAGAACTATAAAGCTTGAAAACAAGATGTAGAATATGGTATTCTTAAATGGGACACTCAAAAAATATTAAGTCGTTTGTTTCTATTATGTGCAATAATTAAGAAAAAAAAACATGCAAAAGGTGAAGAGAAATTGGGCATCCCAAAAAAGAAATCTGATACTAGTATGTGCATCCACCACCTATTGTTCCCTAAAAAAATGAAATTATTCTCATACAAACACATACTAAGTACTTGCAATAAAACAAAATTAGGCACAATTTATTTCCCACGATTAAAACCTTAAAGGAAAGTACTTGCAATTTTAGATCTTTACCAAATCTAACAGTTTCAACAACATGCAAGATTTAGGATTCAACAATATTAAACAATTAAATAGAAAGAACAATATAGAAGAAAGAACAAAAAATTTATGTGGGGAAACCCTTTCATGTAAAAAACCTCACACTCCAAAACAAGAGATTCATTGTATTATTCACCAATAAAATATAGTTACAATACAATCTTCAAGCTTGAAGCCTTTATATGGACATTTGCATCATTCTCCATCATCGAGAAAGTCTAGCAATATACCCCTATGAAAAGAACTTCTCTCTTATACCACTCCTCTAGTAATGCTTGTATTTATAGAGCTTACAATGCAAAAAATAGAGTCTTATCATATGCATCCACATTCAATGTATCTTCAACATATAATTAGAAAATCCTTTTTGAACAACTCTTGTGTAAATAAAATTTATATTTTAATATAACCATGTCTATCCATTTGGAAGATTTGGTCCCATTGAAAATGTTTCCAAAATCATGCATAAGAAAGAAGCAACACTGTGTTGCCACTTATTTCTTGGAGGGAACTTTTAGGAATGCCTTAGCAATTATTTTCTTAAAACATGCCTCCTTTTGAAAAGTGTCACAACCTATCTTTCTCCTCAATTCTAATTGCACCCAACTTTAAAAATGTATAATACTATATTAATCCATTAAATTCAAAAACATATGATCATTAAATATAATTATATTAAAGCTACTTTGGACTCCTAAGGTTGAGGCACCTTAATCCCAACAATCTCCCACATGACAAAGACCTTACATTAGTCACTACACATACCAAGATTTACATTACTAAGAGCTGCCTAATAAAAACACATTATCTCTACCATCCATGAAACTACATAGATCCCAAAACATTCTCTTGTGCTCCATCAAGACACCCACAAAAACATCCAAGATGGACACCATCTTAGGAAATAATCCTTATCATCCTCCCACATACCACTTATGGAAGAAAGGAAACAAGTCAACATGAATATGTATTAGTCCAAAGGACATAAGGATAACATCCTAGCGACCTCAAAAGCTATAGGATACTACCGCCAATCCAAGGTGTTCACAAGCTATTAGAAGAATCAACAACATCAACATTAAATCCCATAACTAGAACACAACTGTGAAGTAATCCTTAAAAAAAAGAAAAAGAAGAAACCCGAACAACAATAAGATTAGTTGATCCTATTTGATTGATAAACCCATGTGACTAAAACTAGAATCCACATCAATTGCTAATCCATCCAATCACACATACCTTGAAGGTATACAAGATCAATAGAGTCATGCCACCAACATAATGAACCCATACACTACAACCTCAAGCTTCATATTCAACCCATTGGATGAAGACCAAATGTATACATGAACTCCTATTTCATGGGTAATGTCAAATTTAAAAAATCAAAGGCATATTGAGTCTACCAATCACAACACATAGAAAGTGTAGCAATGTAGTACCAAGGACCATCCATAAAGATATGAAAATCTTGCATCAAAACTACTACAAGAAACATCTCTCTCAACTAGTCTCCATAGTTCTCCAATTTTCTCCACATTTGATAAAAGAAAGAGATACAAGAACCTTCATGTCATCACCCAACACTAGAATATAATGGGAAATTAGCACCTACAATAGTGTCGGGTTTTAGTGTAATTTTGGGCCTGAAATGAGCCGTTATGCTAGCAAAAACTATGGCACCCAATTACATCTAGCATTCAAAGCCACATTTTGTGTTGTAGTTTGTGCCATACCTTGAGATGTTTTTGGCACCAATTGTTGTGTTGTAACTATGATTGCACCCTTTTTCATGTGAGAAAAATAAGTGACCAATTGCATCCCTTTTCATCGGGTATGGTGCCAAAAATTACACCAGTTTTTCATTTTTCTTTTTCTTCTTTTGTTACTTCCAGATTTTCTTTTGGTTTTGATTCCAATTGTGCTTTTGGTTTTGCTTCTATTTATTCTTGAGCATCTACTTGTGATGTAGAAGAATATTTGGTTCTTGGAAATCTTGCATCAACCAAAAATATTTTCATTCAATTTGCTCTTCTTAGTCAATTTTGAGTTTCTTGTGCCATTCCTTTGAGTTGGCTTAGTTGATGTTGTGAACCCCATGGCATGTTCTAGAAATTGCATTTTACCTTTGTCTAGGTTTAGATCTTGATCCATTTCTTTTGGGTGAAGTTCTCATGGATTCTTGGTGGGACTTGTTCTACATGTTTCATGGCCAGGCTAAGTTTTTTGACCTTATAAAGACATTTCTTGATTAGCAAAGATTTTTGGCTTATTTCACGATGTTTCTACACATGTGGCTGACTCATTTATGGAATATTACTTCATTTCACATCTTGTTGAGGGAGATCATTATGATTTGGGTCCTGCCCTATAATTTGTAACATGTTTTTTTTTCACCTTCAAAAATTTAATCTTTCTATGCCAACTTGATGCTTGTGAAGGCTTCATAAGTTGATGTAATCGATCCTTAGGGAGGTAGTTCTTGTTATCTTCTCATAAGATAACTCTTGAAGGTTAGCATGGAGAATCAGATTTGAATTTTCATCTGTAATCAAGCCTATATGCCTAGAATGTAAGCCTCCACACTGTTGGCCAATTGTACTTGATTTCTTGAATTTGGGATAAAGAAAAAATCTAATCTTGCATCCTCTATAACACCCCGCCAAGGAACCCATAAGAAATTAATCTAACTTTACACTAAGTTGATGTAATAATTTTTTTCATAAATATTTAAAAATACATTGAACAATTCAAATGTGGAAGAAAGTACAACATGCATTAAGATAACATCATTAGCATTGATAGGATGATAATTTGTCCATATTCCTGAAGATACTTTTTTTTTGTCTAATTTTTTCTATAGGATTGTTCCTTTGTATAGTCCTTAGACTTTTCTTTGTTTACCTTGGTTAATTTCATTGGCATGCAACCAAAAAGACTTAAGTTTCATAGTTGAACTTAATACTTTTATGATATTATACAATATACTTATATAGTAATACTATTATGTTCCAATGAATATTTAATCATGTGGTAAATGAATATATGTTGCATGTTGGATATATATTATTCTTGATAACATTATGATGTAAATTAGATCATTAAGGAAGAATGACCAACATGGCATCTAAGTGGTTAGTTGTGAAGACTCATCCCTTCAGTTGAAGAAGTAGTCATTGGAGTAGTTCATGGATAAGGATAGCGACAAACAAGCAAAGATCAAGTCAAGAGGGATGTTCTTAATTCTAAGAAAATCTAGGTGTAGACACCTAAAATTGGCTCGAGCCTACGAGTCTTTGCGTTATCCCTTTTGCATTACAATTGAAACATTGCTCTGCATTCTATTGTTTCCCCTATGTTGTGCATATGGTTTGCACTATATGTCAACATTTTTTCCTCCCTTATTGATTAGACATTAAAAATTGTATAATTGATTTCTAACATTTCTTGCATCGTAACCTTGATCTCTTTGGCCAAATCAATCATTCCTAAACTGATGCTAAACATTCTGAAACTGATCCTAATTGATCCTAAACCATGTTAAACCTTCATAAATCAATCACAATCAATCCTAATCAGTTCAAGACCATTTCAAACATAGTTGATCATTCTCAAATCAATACCAGGGCATTGTCCAAGTTCATCGATGCCTAATCAAGTCTCTTTTATCATCATTATCATCACCTCGAGTGCATTGTCAAAGCTCATCGATGCCTCGTTGTCACCATCCTAATACAAGTCAATTTCAAATAGCATTGTCCAAGATCATTGATGTTATTTCATCATCATCACTCATCCTAATAGCATTGTCAAAGTTCATTGATGTTGTGTTGATTCCCTAATCATTTTTTTTAAATCATCAAGATCGATTCAATCCTTAATCAAATCATTCAAGATAAATCCCTTTTCGATCCTACATCATCAATTTGGTTAATCTTTTTTACTAATTTGTCTCCTTGGGATAGATAACCTCTAGTTTATCCCTTTTTATTAATCTATTTATTAGATTAATTCCCTTATCCTAAGTCTCCCATAATTAATTAATTGATCCCTTTTTTGAATTGTGGGAATTGTTAGAATATCTGAGAGGGGGGTGAATCAATTATCCACAGTCCCAAATACAAAATGTAAAACTTCAAAACAAATTTAGCTAAATCTGCAGCTCGGTAAACAATAATATTAAACTGTCTGTGCTTTTACTGATTACCAGTTAATTGCTCAGAGTGATCAGCGACCAAATCAAATATGTGATATGAAAAGTATGACAATCAAACAATCACCACAATAAACACATAACACAAAATATTTAACGTGGAAATCCTGTAAAGGGAAAAACCACCTAGGACCGGTAACCCAAAAATTGTTCACTCTTCTGAAGTCAACTCGGTGAAGAGCCAACCCTACTAAAGGTGACAAAACACACTGTAAGGTGTGACCTTGTTAGAGGATTTAACACTAACAGTTATCATCCAGCTAGCATTCACTATGGGGTTGATAGGATAACATATGTACATTCTATGAATGACATTACAAGACTTTCAAGTCCACTCGGTTCAGAGATTTATGTTTACAATGGTTAAACTATAATAGCAGGTGATCTGATTACAATACAACTTCTATTACAGATGTTTAGATCTATATTATGCTCATTCAAATCCTCTAATCAATATATCAATTCTATTTCAATAATATTATGTGACTTACTGTCTCTCGGTTATAGCTTTCTGACGCTCGGTAAACTCTGCAGTTCGATTCTCCTTAACCAGTTTGATCAGGCAAGCATGAAGCAATGTTCACATGATATCTCTATAGTCTCCTTCTTCTAGCATAAGTTTCGTCATGAAACCCTAGTCTCTTAAATAGACAAGTAAACCATTTTCTTCTCATCCATCAGATTTTGTTGCTTAATCTCCTTCGTTGATTTTTCTGCTTAAACCTTCCTCGGCAGTTGTGTCAATAACACGTTTTGATTCCATCCATTAGATCTTCTCTGAATTTTATTAGGCGTTGATCTTGTAACCAACTTTATCTTCCATCTTGATTATGAGGTACTTTCTAGCTCATCAACTTCTGTCGGCTAAATAAATCATTTAGTTCTTTTGTCCATACTCGGTTAACAAAGAAATGTGTCGGTGAATACAAGCTCAGTTTATACTGTTGCTCGGTATACACTACACTTCTCGGTATATACTAGAATGCTTCATTAACCGACCACACTACTTTGAAACATTTTGCTTCTATATCCATAATAGATTAATGCAACATAATTAACTCAACAACATGAAGTTATAGACTCATCAATAAGTTACCAAGAGTATTCATTATCCTCATCTATCATATCCATCTTCCTAAATGTAGATATCTTGGTTCTTCATCTTTCTCTTCTCTTCTACAGATGTTTAGATATATGCAACTACCATGATAAGTGTTGTCAAAACTAGTTGACATCAATGACAACATAAAACTGATTCAATTATCTTACATCACAATTCAATGCTCGGTGATCTCTAATCACTAAAGTTCTTCAATCATGTTCTCAATCAGTTGTAGTTCATCATTTTCTAATTCATAAATTCCTAGTTTCTAATTTTGAGGGAATAATCAATTTTCAAAAATTAAAAATGAGGCTCTTACACATTCCCATAATTCATGCTTCATGATCTCCTATTAATTAACCTTCATATTTCTTCCACTTTTCCTATCCTTTTTCCACTAATTTGGCCAACAAATTGTCTACTAATTAGCCTCATCCTTTCTTATTTATCTCTCCCCTAATTGTACATTGATTTATGCAAGCTAATTTGTGCTTCCAATTTGTCATAATTATGACATATTGCTATGTTGCACACTAAATTGCCCTTTCTTGAATTTTGACACTCAAACTCTATAAATTGAGCCTCTTTGCACTAATTTAGTTAACCGGCTTGAATCATTAATCACTCCTAGTATTCTCCCCTTTTTTCTTTCAAGTTGTCATAAGTACATTTCAATCATTTCAAGAGCTACATCCATCCACATTTTGGAGAAGAAAGGAGAACATGGGAACAATTTCTTGAATGGGTTTTATTGCTTTTAATTCCTTTATTTTCAAGTATTTTTAATGATAGGATTAGATAGGTTTGCATGTCTTTAAATTTTTTTGGTTTCTTTTGATATTCTTTCTAAACCTAAATCCGGTCTTGCAGTTGGTGAACCTGGCATGAAATACATGATAATTTGATTGGTTTTTTTGTTTTGTGCATTTGCAAGTTCTGGAAGGATTTTTAGGAGCTTGTAGGTCAAACTATGCGGTTGGTTAGAAGATTTGCATAGTTGGTTAGAGACACTATGCAGTTGGTAACTAGAAATGCGTAGTTGGTACCTAGACCTATGTAGTTGGTCATGGGAACTACACAGTTGGGGTCCTAGATTAGCAATTTGTGTTTTTAGTGTTCTTTGCATAGTTTGTTGGTTTCTAAGTGTTTCCAGATGATCCTAAAGGCTTAAAATGAATTCTAATTACATCAAATCACACTTTTAAAGGCTTTAATGAACCACACGTTTGGATTTGGAGTACTTAAAATGAATCTCACACTTCAATTGCTTTAATGAAATGAACTACACATAGTTAGGTCTCAAATCAAACAATCATTCTCAATTGGTCAATCACATGTCTCTAATTATTTCAAAATCTATAGAGTAGTCTAATTAGGAGGTTAAAATTGATCAAATATCTTTCCTAATCTACAAATTGATGGCTACATAAGTTCACAGTGCATACTTTACATGTTTTTAGGGTTAACTTATAGTTCATACTTAGTCAAAAGGTCCTAAACTGCATTTTTATTTCTTTGATTTCAGAACTACGTAGTTGAGGCCCAGAACTATGCAGTTGGTTCCTAAGGCTATGCAGTTGGTAAAACTACGCAGTTGGTAAGAGAAATTGTATAGTTGGTTAAACTACGTAGTTGGTTCAATGAATTGCGCAGTTGGTAAGTTATGTCCTTTGCACTTGAAAATATTCTTTTTTTACTATCAAATATCTATTTTTGCACTTAGGATAGCAGGTTTTCTATTACTAATCATCTGTTTCAACTTGTGGAAATCGTGGGATGAGGACATAGACAAAACTACTAACATATTTGATGTAGGATGTGTGGTGAAGACCCTATGTGTCTTCCAAAACAATCATGTGTGTATTTTGTAGTTAGAAAACACTTTTTTTGGTGCTCTAAAATGAACCTTTTTCTTTCTAGTGTTTGACGTGATTTCTTATTTGTAATTCCCAAAGAATTGTATGGACGTGTCCTCTCCCCTCACCTTCGTGGATCTTGCATGAAGAGAAATTCATGTAATTATTTTAGAGAGGCCTACCTTGGACCAAAGCATTCACTTTGAACATGCCAAGGGACGACCTCAAGTGGTACTAGGCCAAAGCTAGGTCTCCATCCAAATCGCTATGTAAATGCATGATTGTGAATAATAATACAATCAATAGTGTGGCTAGGTGATAGCTCTCCTCTAATATCCTAGCGGTGTGTAAAAACTTGGTTCTCAAGGCTAGGAGACCTCTTGCGGGAGTTCATCATACCACCCATTGAACTGGGTATTTCCTTATTAATGGTCTTCTTGTTAAGATGATGATTTTTGATTAAATTATTTGTTTCATTTTCAATTTTGTGTATTTTTGTTGTGTTCATATTAGCCTTTTTAGTTTTGTCCTTCATAATTAGCCCTTTGTGAAATAGTGGTGTAATGGTATAAGATTCATACTGAGTATTGATTTCAAGTGGTGTCAATTCCTTTAAATTGATATCCATGTTTATTAGTAATCTTATATCTCAAGAAGAAATTTTTTCTTCCATTCCTTTAAATTTTCCATATTTATTACCTATTTCCTCTAAAATCTTGTTGTGAGTTAGTTCTATAGGAAAATTTGGAAATCAAACCCATCTATCCATATTAAAGGCTTGAACATTTTTGGAATCAAAATTGGGATACTAATCAAAAATATTAAAATCATATCCATCAAACCTAACAATAAGCTTAGTATTTGCACAATCTAGGAATAGGAAACCATCGGAGAGGATAACAATACTTACCTGACCATCATAGGCTTATTCCAACCATTCAGCCACATCCTCTAAAGGGTGCCCCCAACCTATCCATTTAGAATAGAGATCAAATAGTTTGAAGTGATTAAAAATCCCTTTTGCATTCTCATCCTTAATTATAATTTTGATTGTCTTATCCTTATCATCCTACTCATTCAATTTCTTTAGGGTTTTAATTTTTTCCTTATGTGTTTCTTGACCTAATCCTAAGAGCACCAGTTTGGAAGAATTCACAACTTGGCTACCACCTGTTTATGATTATCAGATTTTGTCTATGCTTCTACCTTGGGGACTTATGAACATGATTATGATGAGCCCCTTGCAACTTTTGGGGATTATCTAAAATTTTATGCCCTAACTGAAGTCGATTCACCCCACAAGTAAAATTTGGAGCATGTGAAGTAATTCAAACTGTCCAAAATGAATTATTTTTCATGATTTCAATTGATTTGAATACCTTTTTGGATTTTTGACTTCTTACAAGTTTCCATATGTCAACATTCCCATGTTGTTCACTATTAATTCCTGGTCTAGGGTTTCCTTGTTTCCAATCCTAACTGTTAACTTCAACGGAAGACCTGAAGACACCATAAGATGGGTGGAGGAATGAAGCCCTATATCAGGTAGGAAAGGGTGCAGAAGCCTTTCCTTCAGATATATTATTTTTGTCTATCCAAGATTGAGAGGGAACTTGGGGATGTTTCCCAAATTGAGCAGCCAAAATTTGATGAAATAGAGGCCATGAGGGTTTAGAATTCCTCGGTTTATGATTGATTTTTTCCTTGTATCTATTGTTCACTTCCTAGCTTGTAAAAGGGAGAAAATTATCCTTATTAAACCCAGAGAGATTGTTTCTAAAGCCTTAAGAAGAAATTTAATGATGGCCATGACAAGCTCTTTTTGCTTTGAAAAAAAAAATTGAGAGCCATTTTGATTACTACATGTAGGGTGTTCTAAGATGCAATTTTTGTCATAGGCAATTTTCCTTGCCTTCAACAAAGTGTCCTTTGGTGACCCCTTTTAAATGTTAAGGGCACCAAACAAATTAAAAATGCTAATGCCCACCTGCGAATATGCTTTCACATATTTAGCCTTATTAAAGAAAACAGATTGCATGTTCATGATGTTCGCATGCAGAGAAGAATTTTGATTATTGCGAGCCATTAAATTTGTGTTTTACCTATTGCTATGAGTTAATAGCTTTTTTTGAAAGGTAACAAATTATCTTATTTCTAAAAGTTATATGTTATGTAATAACATCAAGCATTGAAAATAATTTACATATAACAAAAAAATATTAAGAAGTATTTAAAAAAGAGATTAGTTAAATAATAAAATTTAATACTATTTAAAGATAATTTATATAAAATTCTAAAACATTATGTATATGAAAAGAACTCTTATAATTTATTATTGAAATTTTAAAATGTGTTCACAATGTAAAAATTAAATTCACCATATTTATTTATTCTGATATTTAATAAAAATATTTATTTATTTATTCATACTTAATATAATTGAATATTAAGAAACATTAGATATGATTAAATTTTGTTGTTCTATTTAATGTCGCTTTATATAATTTATAAGTTTCTTCTTTCAAATTAAATACTTTTCTTTCACTTAATGAAAACCTACATCATAGAAAGGGATAAACATTCCTTTAAGTTTGTTTTCTTTTGTATATCAATTATTTTGAGATTTCTAACTAAAAATATTGTCAAATTAACACTAATATATTTTTCTCTTCATTTCTCAAATGAATTGTAGACATGTCTAAATCTAAAGAAGAGTTTGAACACTTCAAGAATTAACTCTCTAATGACCTTACATACTCTTTATCCAAACATGAAAAAAAGCATATTTAGTTATATTTATTAAATAATTAAAATATAATATAATGTATTTTAATTTTTAATTACTTATTTTATAAATGGATATGTATCTCATGATCTTATATCCTATAAACTAGAGATGAAACTCAAAGGAACAAAAAAAGGTTTGTTGTTTACCACGACGAAGAAACTATGTTTCACCCCAACAAAAGTAACTATGTGAACTTATTTATCATTTGTGACACAACTAAACAAATTTAAAATCAAATATATAGTTGCAATAATATATAGAGATCCACTCTTTTAATATTCCACATAATTTTAATTATATAGTACATACATGATACACACTTCATGCATACATATTGAAAGGCTATATTCCACTCCACCATCCATTTATTCCTGATCTATTGATCCCCCCATCTTCCTTTATTTTACATCCAAATATATTGCCTTATGTGCATCTATCTTCTCTTGTTTACTCACCCATGACTCCTCTTTGTTCTTCTCTTTCATGATTTCTATCTTTTCATTCTTCGTTCTTACTCAATCTCTAAATAATCAAGAGCTACTCTTGCAATTCAAAGGAGCCATTACTAAAAATAACAACACTTTGTTTCCCGACTAGGCTCATCATCATCCCCTCTACTATTGGATTGGCCTTATTTTCCATCTCTCTTCTCACTCTATCATCATCCTCAACTTATCCTAGTTCAACTTGCATAGCACCATCTCGCCTCTCCTTGGTAACCTTTCCTCTCTTTGATCCATCGATCTATCTAGAAATTCCATCACTAGTACCATTCCACCTCAACATAGTGACATATCTTTTCTGTAGAAACTAGGAAAAACCATAGTGAGCACTTGCACACAAAGATAATTTACGGATCTATATAGTATGATTACAAAAGTTAGTAGGAGCTCAGTAAGTTCTAGACTTGCAATCAGAGCCTCATTTCCAATATAAAAATGAATATAGATAGGAGCTAACTCCTCTAAACTTGAAAATAGAGGCTCACTTTTAAAGTAGAAAAATACACCAACAAACGTATGCACCCAAGACTCACTTTCCAAAGGACAAGATATATACAACTCCTTATAAAAGATAAAGAGAGATTTTTCTAATAATGCAACTGACCTACACAACACTATCAACTTTAGCAACACATTATTACTACCTTTTCTTCTCTATCACTATCACTGAACTCTGCTCTGTTGATTGTAGATCTTCACTAGTACACACACAATCCACTTGCTTCACACCTTAAAATTTGCTAAAGCATAAATTGTACTTATATACAAGATAGATCATTGAAGATTACTACAAGTTCGTCCATGTCAAAGTGATATTACAATTTAAGTTACAATTTGGCAAAGACAAAAACAAAATGTAATAAGGTCCCATACTAGAAGCATCCAGACCAAAAACTAGAGTGGACCCAACTGGATAAGAGATAAACATTAAATGCATAGGTCACATATAACATAAACCCATTTGAATAAGAGATAATCATTAAATGTATAACTTGGACCTAAATCAAGAAGCATAATCCACTCTAGGAGAGAGAGGGGACCAAAAACATGCTACACATAGCCCAATGCCAAAGCCTTAATTACTGGAAAAACTTTTCTAGCCAACTCAAACGTGTAGAACCATACTCACCAAAAAAAAATCTAACTTTCCAACTACATCCGGACCTTCTCATGCCATGGTGTGATCCACACGACACATCAAGACCAATAGCACTTGCCAATAGTCCACGTTAGATTTCATCAAAACACAGTTTTAAACTAGGCTCCCCATCATTCCCTCTGCTATTGAAAAAAATACGAGGCCGTACTTAATATAATTGAAAATTAGAAAACATTAAATATGATTAAATTTTGTTCTTCTATATATCACTTTATATAATTTTTATTTTTTTCTTTCAAATTAAATACTTCTCTTTTACTTAATAAAAGATTGCATCATAGAAAGGGATAAATATTTCTTTAAGTTTGTTTTATTCCAAATATCAATTATTTTGAGATGCCTAATTTAACAATATTATCAAATTAAGAATAATATATTTTTCTCCTCATTTTCCAAATGAATTGTAGACATTTCTAGATATAGAAAAAAATTGAACAGTAAAAGAATTAAGATTTAACTCTCTAATGACCTTATATACTATTTATCCCAATATGAAACAAAAGCATAATTAATTATATTTATTAAATAATTAAAATAAAATATAATATATTTTTATTTTGAATTTCTTATTTTATAAATGTATATATGTCTCATGATTTTACAAACTACATACTAGGAATGAGACATGACACTGAAAAGAGGTTTGTTGTTTATCAAGGTGGAGAAGCTGTGTTTTGCCCCAACTAAAGTAACTATGTTTTTTATTTATCATTTGTGACACAACTAAACAAATTTAAATTCAAATGTCTACGAGACTAAAAATAGCCTATAAGACAGATGATACAGTTTTAATATAGAATTTTGTAGAGACCCACTCTTATAATATTCCACATAATATCAATTAGACACATTGACGATACACTCATCATGCATAGATATTGAAAGGCTCTATTCCACTCCACCATCCATTTATTCCTGACCTATTTATTCCTCCATCCTCCTTTATTCTACATTCAACTCTATTGCCTTTTGTGCTTATCTTCGACCTGGTTACCTCCACCATGGCCCCTCTTTTGATCTTCCGTTTCATGCTTTCCATGCTTTCAATCTCCGTTCTCACTCAATCTCTGAATAATCAAGAACTGCTGTTGCAATTCAAAGCAGCCATTACTAACCATAACAACACTCTGCTGCCCGACTGGACTCCCCTTCACCCCCTCTGCAATTGGACCGGCCTTACTTGCCATCCCTCTTTCCACTCTCTCCTTGCCCTCAACTTATCCCTCATGAGTTTAGACGGCACCATCTCTCCTGTCCTGGGCAACCTCTCCTCTCTTCGATCCATCGATCTGTCCGGCAATGCCCTCACTGGTACCATTCCATTCCAACTCGGCCAGCTTCCTCGTCTGCAGGTACTCTGGCTGAACGACAATCAATTGCAAGGTACCATTCCAGCCTCTCTCTCCGCTTGCCGCAGTTTGTATGACCTGGCACTCTCTTACAACCAATTACATGGCAGCATTCCGCCCGAGCTGAGTTTCCTATCCAGTTTGAAGATCCTTCATTTGGGAGTGAACAATCTCACCGGTACCATTCCCAGCTCTTTGGGAAATCTGTCCTCCTTAGTTGAACTGGGTTTGGAAGAAAATGATCTAACAGGTATCATCTCTCCTCTCCTTGCCAATCTATCCCGTCTGCAAATGCTGCAGTTATACGACAATCAATTGCAAGGTACCATCCCCGCATCTCTGTCCGCTTGCCGTCGTTTATATGACCTGAGACTCTCCGATAACCAACTGTATGGCAGCATTCCGACCGAGCTGAGTCTCTTATCAAGTTTGAAGATTCTTTTATTGGGAGGAGACAATCTCGCCGGTAGCATTCCCCTTTCTTTCAAAAATCTCTCCTCTCTAGTTAAATTGGGTTTGGAAGAAAATGATCTGACAGGTACCATCCCCTCTGAATTGGGCATGCTCACTCATCTCCAACTTCTTTCCCTTCATACAAATAAATTATCAGGTACCATTCCCAGCTCCTTAGGAAATCTGCATGCCTTGACTGAGTTAGCATTATCCGAAAACAATCTTCATGGCCACATTCCCCCTGAGTTGGGCATGCTCACTCACCTCCAATTTCATTACCTTGATGAAAATAACATATCAGGCACCATTCCCAGCTCTCTAGGGAATCTCTCAAAATTGAATGAATTATATTTAGCCCAAAACCAGCTTAGTGGACAAATTCCATCGGAAATTGGTACCAAGCTCTCTAATTTGCAAGCTCTCAGTTTATGGGGAAATCAGCTTAGTGGAAACATACCAAGTTCCCTGGGAAATTGTTCCAATTTAACAATACTCTATTTAGCTGCAAACCAACTCACTGGAACGGTTCCAATGGAGCTGAGTAAGTTGAAACTTCTTAACTGGCTTTACCTAGATGAAAATCAACTTGTTGGTGACAGCAGTAACACATTGGCCTTTCTCACTGCTCTCACAAACTGCTCCTACTTGGAAGAATTATCAGTTTCATCTAATCATCTGACTGGTACTTTGCCTCCATCCATAGGCCAACTATCTTCCAATCTCTATTACTTGAAATTATCAAACAACATGATAAGTGGAAGCATACCACCGCAGATTACCAATCTGACAAACTTAACCTACTTAAATTTAGGCAATAATATTTTCAGTGGCAATATTCCGTCTGAAATAAAAAGATTTCGTAAGTTGGAAAGATTGTATTTGGGTGGGAACAAATTAGAGGGAAGGATTCCAAGTAAGATGGGTCAAATGCAAAATCTTGGGCTATTAAATCTTAGTCACAACCAGTTATCTGGAAAAATACCCGATTCTCTTGGTAGCCTCCAAGAGCTAAGACGTCTTTATCTTCACCACAACAAATTATCAGGGGAGATTCCTGTTAGTTTAGAGGGATATCAGAAGTTGGAGCTCCTTGACTTGTCTTACAACAAACTAGAGGGAAGGATACCCCGTGAAGTAGTTGCCAGCCTCAAAAACCTGCAATTCTACCTCAATCTTTCATGGAATTCTCTAGAAGGATCCTTGCCACAGGAGATTAGTAAGATCATAATGGGTCAAGCCATAGACATCTCAGGAAATCGACTTACTGGGGTGATTCTATATTCTCTAGGAGACTGCACAGCTTTAGAACATCTAAATCTGTCCCACAACAGCTTTGAAGGTCCAATACCAGATTCACTCTCCAAATTACATAATCTCCGGGAAATGGATCTTTCTGCCAACTTTTTATCAGGTTCAATACCAATATCCCTTGAAAGACTAAAAGTGCTTAGCTACATGAATGTTTCTTTCAATAACTTGTCTGGGCAGATTCCAGAGGGAGGGTTGTTTCCAAATAGAACAGTTATAACATTGTTTGAGGGAAACCCTGGCCTCTGTGGCCCACGAAATTATTCACTGCCTCCATGCCCAAATAAAAGCCATAGAAAACATTCACTGCTCAAGAAAATATTACTATCGGTTGGTGGAACAATTACATTTGTTGTATGCTCCATCATTATAGGAATGCTATGGAGGAAAAAACTTTCAAGACAGTCATTCCGTCCTTCCAACATTGTTTTTCAAAGGCTCGGCTTTCCAAGGTTTTCTTATGAGGATCTTGTCATTGCAACAGCTGCATTTGACGAGTCAAACTTGCTTGGAGTGGGTAACTTTGGATCAGTTTACAAAGGCATTTTGAGGGATGGTGAGATGGTTGCCATCAAAACACTTAATTTGCAGAATGAAGAAGCTGATAAAAGCTTTAGCAGAGAATGCAAAGTGTTGGGGAGGATTCGGCACCGTAACCTCATCAAAATCATCAGTGCATTTTACTTCCCTGACATGAAAGGTTGGGTTCTTCAATTTGCATCTAATGGCAGCTTAGAAAAGCGTTTGTACCCTGAAACAGATGATCAAAACGCTTGTCAATTGGGATTGAGTGAATGTTTGAGCATTGCCATAGATGTAGCCCATGGCATGGAATACTTACATCATGATTGTCCTATGCAGCTTGTTCACTGTGATTTGAAACCTAGCAATGTGCTCCTAGATGCCGATATGACAGCCCTTGTGGCTGATTTTGGTATATGCCGTTTAGTTGCTACAAACTCCATAGATTCACTGAGCACAACAACATTCGCACTGAGAGGATCTATTGGCTATATAGCTCCAGGTAATTATTTTTGAGTTTTCTTAATATTGACATTATCACTTCCTTTAATAGCTTTCTCAGAATTTCATGAATAAATTTGATTGCAGAGTATGGATTGGGCGGGAATGTTTCTATAAAGGGAGATGTTTATAGTTATGGAATTCTGATATTAGAGATGATTACAAGGAAGAGGCCAAGTGATGGCATGTTTGTGGGAGATATGAACTTGCAGAAATGGGTGAGGTCAGCTTTTCCAGACAGATTGGCTGATATTGTTGATGGTGGGCTACTAAGAGACGTGAATGAAAGCATGGAAGAAAATAGATGCCTTCTTTCATTCATTAATGTTGGTTTGCTTTGTAGCAGTGAATCACCAAGAGAACGACCTTCCATGAGAGATGTAGCCAAAGTCTTGGAGAGCCTGAAGACATCTTTAATGGGAGGTGCAGCTGCTTCTAATTTAACATCTACCATATCAGACCTCCTACGCAATACCTATGTCAGAGAAACATTGGCTTCTGACAGTCAAAGTTCTACATTTTAGATGCTTGTAAGTTCTATTAAGAAGTTTTTGTCTTTTAAGCTTGCTAGTTTCAAGTTTTTCGTCCATCACAGATTAGTCTTCATTCATGTGAGATCCTCTGAGGCTAAATTATAGCTGTTTGAGCAGCTGATCAAAATGATGTGTATGCATTATGCTAGTTTGAGAAACTATATTGTTGTCTATATATACTTAATGAAGTGATGCAAATAGTGTACCAAATTTACATATTTGTAGCAACACCTCTCATAGAATGCGGCAGAAAAAGATTTTTTTAACTGGCCTGCTTTGATATTCATTATTTTCTGAGCTCAAAAACATGAGGGGGAGGGAAAAGCATGAATAAGAATTTAAAGCTCATCGATTTTTGAAGTTGCCTGAATAATCATGGAGCTGCTTCCATAGATCATTCAAATTTTATATAGTTTCATATACCATGGAGCTGCTTGATATAGTTTCCGTTGCGCATTCAGCATCTAATAAATATTAAATCATATCATCCTTTTGGGTTTGATATAGAGGATAATTTAACAACTAATGTCAGCCTGATATGAATATTTCCTAACAAAATAACGTATGCAGAGAGTTCGGTCTTCTCCAGTCAAGTTTGACTTTAATATAGAGGTTGTAATTTTTCAAGAATTTAACAATCATCCATCTTTTAAGTTCTCTGAATAATTTGAAGCAGTTAAATAAATGACGGATCATCGAACTGTTTGCAGAACTTATTCGATTTTTTACATATATCTTTTACTTGGTAAATAGATACCAGGCCGCCCCTAAGTTTGTACAATACAAACCTCATCCTCTGAATATATATCCACTCGCATTTCACGAGTAGCGTTTAAAGTATTCCATTTTTCTCCATTGAGCACTCAATTGCATGGGTAAAAGCAACATCAAAATGTGTTTGACAATTTTTTCGGACCTCTTGCAGGATCCTTCCATGGTGGAAAGTCTGGCTTTAACATACCTACAAAATAATTTGTTCCCCTTTCCTGTTCTTGTTGAAGTTCTTGTATTAATACTGGTTTTTCATTTTGGAGGATGTATTAGATTTTTTATATCGTTTCTAACGGGCTGCTAGTTGAGTTTGTGTGGTATGTGTGATCATCATGAGAGAGTTGTATTGGTGTGTGATATTGGACTAAGGAGCCATCGATGTATAGTGCAATGGATCAGTTTGATCATGCTACATGACTCTTTGCCTTTTGGCAAACTCTATTCTTGTATAATCTGTTATTATTGTATCCTCTTCGAGGAATTGGGTTTGGGACTTCTTTTTCATTCTTTAAGTATGTCTGTAAACTGGTTGGGTGGACTCCTCATTTATTTTCTGGCACAATTGTTGCTCGTGCACTGAACTCTCTTTTTCGCATTGCTGGTTACTGCTAGAGTATCTGGGTTTGAGCTCTATATTTGTGTTTTTGTCTTAAACAACAGCTTCCTCACAGTAGTATTCTTGTTCAATCTCTGTTATACTCTTCTGTTTTTTCTTTTTAATAAATTTTATTGAGTGGCCTCAGCCACTTTATTTCAAAAAGAAAAAAGTGGAAGAATATGTTTAGTGCTATCAAGAGAACATTTATTAGCCCTGTTGTTAAAGCAGGAGGTTAATGTTTTCAGTAAAATTTCCATTAGTTTGCTCCTCGTAAAAGTGTGCATCCTCCATTATTCTCTGTTTACCCTATGCACTGAGGAAATTTTTCTGTTAAAGTGAATTTTTCATTTTTACATTCTTTTTTCTCATTTGCTGTCCTCATTTTCGCAAGTGGTATTTTCATTTTCCTCATTGAAAAAATCCACAGAAAATCAGGTCTGGTGATTTCAAGGTTGGGCAAGTCGCATTTTCCAAACGATTCACGTGGCTGGCATGTCTACATTTTTTCCATGCATATTTCCCTTTCATGCGTCCATAAGTGGGTTTCACAGTGGAGATAAAATTGCTTTGCATTCTCATCATTCTCCTTCTTCTCCAGTATACACTGTTGAGACTTTGCTTCAAGTCTGCATACAAATGAATGAGCCTGATTCTATTATTGTATGTTTCAAGCCTCCCCTTATGCGCAATAACACCCAGAGTTTGCATGTTTGGGATGATGTTGAAGCTGCTCCTGCTCCTTCCTAGTCTACCCTATTGCCTCTTTTTTTTGCACCACTGGTTTTCACAGTGGTGTTAATGGGGGATGTGGGTAATGTCAGTTTCTTTGGTTCCCACAAGTAGGTTTTAACGGGTATGTTGGTGCAATTATTGCATTTTGGTTTTATTTTGTGTTCTTGAGTTAAGCCATGAGCTGCAGCAGAAGCTACGGCCCCAGAAGAAGCCCTCGTCGCCAGTCGCCAAAAGCCATGATACGATGACTATAGAGAAAGGGAGTGCTTTAGAGGACTTAGAGACAGGAGATCCTTTGCACCTAATGGACTTCTTGTTCGGAATATTTCTCTCGATACAAGGTCTGCATATTTATTCTCTTATATGGGATTCTTTTACCCATAGATAATTCAGACTGTGATGACAGAGGATTGCACAACATACTGCACTCTATAAGAGTTTTGTCTATTGGTAAGGCATTTCTTTAAATAATGACTGCACTGTAATTACGAATACCCTTTTTCTATTGGCATTGCACAATCACTATGTTTTCATCTTGCATCGAAACAATGCATAATTCTCATGTGGGTTTTATTTTGCTTATTCTTGAAATCTCGGATAATGCAAATGGTATGTATTTGTAACTGGGGAATGATTGCCATGGTTTAATGTTTCTGGTTTTTATGGCACATGAACATTTTGATAATAATTTCCAGTAATAGCTGGTGGATTCGAAGATTATCTCACATTGATTACAAAAGCATATCATAAAAAAAAATGTTCTGATGTTGGTTGTAAGTGTGTCCTGTTTGGCATGCGCCTTTGTTAATGTAAAGGTTGATAACATAAGTTCACCAGCATGAGGTAGAATGCAAGTTTAAGGTGGATTTTGATAGTACAAAATGGTTTCTAAGTTTTATGGTGCATTTCTCTGTACATTAATAGTATGATGATCATATTAATTTGGATGATATTTTATGATAATATATATCAAGCTTATTTACGTGGATTCGACTGTAGTTTGTTAAAAAGTGTTTTCCTTACTTTGCCAAATGGATGACTCAATTCATAACTGTAATGCCCTTTCTGCTCTTTCATGACATGTCTATCTAGTCTCTATTCTTCAGTATTTTATATGTTCTTCACTCTTTAACAGTGTCTTCTACTCATCATGATAGGTATTCTATCTCTACTCCTTACATTTTCTTTTATTATTTCTCTCAAGTTTGTAGACCCTCAATCATTATGATTCATATTTTTCAAGGTCTGCAAACTCTTGATCTTGGACTGCATTTCTGACCTTGGATGGTCTTAAATTCATGTCAATCCTTTTGGCCATTATTATCTCTTGACAAGAAATCTAGATTGTGATCTTATATTTGCTATGATTCCTTATTTCTTTGGCTATCATCATCATTTGGACTGCTCTGAAACTGCATTTTTACCGTCATGAGTTCTTCTTTATGCTTCTACTATCTTGATGCCTTTCTCTGATCTTCAATGGCAATGTACTGGCTTTATTTATGACTGCTCTCGTATATCCTCTGATCCTTAAATGTATCACTCCGCTTTAATAAATTGTCTATCTCTCTTCTTAGCATGCACTCATGACACTTGTATCTTGTTGTCCTACATGATAGTCCTTTATCTGTCTTATAATAGTGGTCCTCTGTTCTGTTGTCTTTATGACTATATTCTTCACAATCTTTCATCAATATGATAGCTCTAACTTCAATGATCCTCACAACCTTTATGGATTTGATTGTCACGAAACCTTGTGAACTGTCATCTCTTGTATCTGATCCTCAATAACAATGTCTTTTTAACTACTCACTGTGTTGTAATGCTATTACTTGGAATAACTTTCATGCTTTCCTTGTCAGAATATCATTGCCTGTTATGTTCATCTCTTCTCCTAAAATACTAGAACAGGTTTTGCACTTTCAATGTTCTTTATAACACGTCGTGATCTCTGCTCTGATATTGATGTCTGGACCTCCTTGAAAAAATTGGCTCCCTTCTTGTCTAATGACGGTCACATACCCCTTTCGAAATCTCCATTTCCTTGTTGTCTTAGCTTCTTTATAACTATCATTTGGCATGTTGAAATAATCTCCAACAAGCAATGAACCGTTGTTATGACAGTCTTTGTATCAGTTCCCTTCACTGGTGCTTCACTACAATGTTTTCATATTTAGATTCAAGGTTGCACTTTCTTTACAACCTTATATAACAGTCCAAATCTCCTTCTAAAAGATGGATGATCTTAAGAGCAGTGAAACGATCACTTTCAAATAGTTATTTTTCTTTTGCACTACTTGAATTTTTTCCTCTCGAGGCCCGCCATCTCCTTGTAGCATAGCCTCTAAACCTAGCTTGCACGGGTTCACAAGGGCAATAGGTTTCCTTGAGTTTTGATTGACACAGACCTAGCTTGCATATTCTCTGATGGATTTCACATAGGAAAATAGGCTTAGTGTGAATTTCAAATGAGTAGAGAAACGAAATAAAACATCAACAAAGAAGATGAAACACAATAAAAACAATATTTATAGTGGTTCGGCAATTGGCTACATCCACTCTCAAGCAGAGAATTATTATATTAATCCAATCCACAATACACTATTGTACATGACTGTACACATCCATTTATACTTTCATATACATCCTTCAAGTGAAGATCCATGAGAAGCTAAACAGTCGTGTGACTGTTGGGCTTCATATCCCAACAATCTCCCCCATGAAGTCCAACCGACACAACCATGCATAAGGGCATCCCCTTCTTCCCATTTTGAATCTCAAAGATTAATGAGACCTTGAGAAGATCTCAACATTGCCAAACTTTATTCTAGCACACTCCGAATGAGTCTTCTCCAAATCAGTTCAATGTCAAGAACATCTTCTCCTCCAATTTTTACAGGTGCAAACTCACCTATAAATCGATAGTCAAAATTACCAATTTTTGTAGATTCAAAACTATTCCACTCCACCAACCATTTATTCCTCATCTATTTATCCCGTCATCTTCCTTTTTTCTACATGCAACTCTATTGCCTTTTGTGCTTCTCTTCGACCTAGTTACCTCCACCATGGCTCCTTGTTTTCTCTTTCATTTCATGCTTTCCATGCTTTCAATCTCTGTTCTCACTCAATCTCTACATAATAAAAAATTGCTCTTACAATTCAAAGTAGTCATTACTAACCATAACAACACTCTGTCACTCGAATGGACTCCCCTTCACCCCCTCTGCAATTGGAGCAACATCACTTGTCATCCCTCCTCTCACTCTCTCATCACCCTCAACCTATCCATCATGAGTTTAGACAATATCACCTCTCCTATCTTGGGCAACCTCTCCTCTCTTTGATCCCTAGATCTATCCAAAAATTCCCTCACAAGTACCATTCCACCTAAACTGAGTCACCTATCTTGTCTGTAGAAACTCTGTCTACACAAAAATTAATTACAAGGAACAATTTCCCCTTCTCTTTCTACCTTTCGCAACTTCTAGGACCTGAAACTCTCTTACAACCAACTACATGGAAACATTCTGCCCAAGCTCAGTCTTCTATCAAGCTTTCAGTTCCTTTATTTGAAAGCAAACAATCTCACTAGTGCCATTCCTAGCTCTTTGGGAAATCAGTTTGCCTTAACTCTTTTGGATTTGGGAGAAAAATAATCTAATAGGTACCATTTCCCCCTAAGTTGGGCATGCTCGCTCAACTGCAATTTCTTTACCTTTGGGAAAATAACTTATCGGGCATCATTCCTAGGTCTTTAAGGAATATGTTTGCCTTGACTAAATTAGAATTGGGACAAAATGATTTGATAGGTACTGTTGCCCCTAAATTGGGGATCTCACTCATTTGCAATTAATCAGTTTATTGAGAAATCAACTTAGTTGGAAACATACCAAGTTCTCTTGGAAATTGCTCCAATCTAACAATACTCTATTTAGATTCAAACCAACTAACTAGAACAGTTCCAATGGAGTTGGGTATGTTGAACTGACATAAGGATGGGGATGATAGGGCCAAAGGTTCACCCAAATACCAGACCACCTTACAAAATCACAATACGGAAGCAATAACACGTAATGTGAGAGAAAGAACATAGATCATCTTCATTTATTCATTCAAACTTGGTACATGTCGAGCTGTGAGGCCTTTTCAATTATGGCCAATACAAATAGGAATCAATTACGGAATAGAATGGTCTTCATGCATGCGAGACCCACCATCTCCAGCTTCCTGCTTGCTGCTCCCCTCCTCCTAAAACCAAGAATAGAACATTACATTTATACTCGAGGCTACCAAATAGGCTGGCCCAAAAGAATCTTCAAGATCTAGCATTGGAGAAAGAAACGACCCAGATTTAGGTCCACATGTTTCCCAATGAGTGATCCCAACATTAAGATCATGACCAAAATTAAATACTCAAGTCGGTACAAAAAGAAATCCAAAACTAAACCCATCAGTGAACTAGACCACCGAGCAACATAGAACACACCGAACCTACTCAATGAAGAACACTACTGAGAAGAGCCAGAACACGGAAAAACCACTTAGTGAAAGGCACCACTGAGTAGAGACAAGTAACCAAGCTTGCTAGTGAACAAACAAGAACACTCCACCGAGCACATCTAACAAGATAATGAGATATAGGATTGCCATAAACCCAAGATGCTCCTGCACAGACACTTGGGGTTGAAAAGAAACAATTCTCTAAATCATAAGTGAGATATAATCTGAGTTGAATCCAACTCAGATTGAGAAATCCATGTAGATTCTTCAATTGGTCTGTTCTTCCACTTTACCAAGTATTCCATGTTATCCTTTCCTCTTGTGCTTCTGCCAACTCTTTGTTCCAAAATCTGTTCAACTTCTTTTGTCTGCTTCCTAGGATAATCACTCGGTACTGTCACTTCTTCATTAGGCTCATGATACTCATACAAATCTGCAATGTTGAATATTGATGACATGTCCATGTCATCAAGTAACTCCACTTCATAAGCATTTTCACTGTCAAACTTCTTCAATACCTTGTAGTGACCAAATTTCTTCATCTTCAACTTACTATAGGTTCCAACAGGAAATCTTCATTTCTTCAAATGAACCATTACCTCATCACCAACCTCAAAAATCTTATGTCTTCTTGATCTATCTACATTATCCTTGTATTTATGATTACTCTGCTCCAACTTATGTTTCACTTCCTCATGCAATGACTTTGTAAATTTAGAAAATTATTCTTCTTCAACACTCCTCTTTTCTTCTCTAGCAATATCTTTTAAGTCTGATATACCTCTTAGTTGTATGCCAATAACAATCTCAAAATGTGTTTTTCTAGTACTCTTATTCATTGAATTATTGTATGTAAATTCTGCTTGTGCTAACATTAAATCCCAATTACTCGGTTTGTCTCCAACTAAGCATCTCAATAGGGTAACCAAACTTCTTTTAACAACCTTTGTTTAGATAAAATGTAGAACTATACTTTAACTCAGTGTCTAGCTTCTTCCATAGAGTCTTCCAAAAATAGCCAACAAACTTACTCTCTCAGCCATAGATGATACTCCTTGGTAGTCCATGTAATCTGAAAATCTCCTTTAAGAAAAGATCTACTATATGCACTGCACCTGATGTTTTCCTACATAGTATGAAATGTGCCATCTTGGAGAATATGTCCACAACAACAAATATGGAATCATTACCTCTTGATGTCCTTAATAAGTCAAGAAAAAAATCTACGTTAGTGTCGCTCCAGGGTTTCTCAGGAACAAAAATCGGTGTATACAATCCAATATTCTAACTTACTCCATTTGCAACTTGACAAACTCCACAACTCTTTTCAAATTTCTGAACATCCTTAAATAATTGTAGTCAAAAATACCTTTCCTTAAGAAAACTCAATGTCTTATCAATGTCAAAGTTTCCAGCCAAACCACTAGTATACTTTTCCTTTATCAAATTAGTTCTCATTGATCCTCTCAGTATACATAATTGAATTCCTTTGAACAACATACCTTTTTGAATGAAATAGTCTTCCCACTTACTCGCTTGATATAGAATGGTGCTATGCACATTCTCCATGGCTCAGAAAAATCAGGGTCAGTCTCATACAAACTCTTCATATCATCAAAACCAAGAACCTAAATTCTCATTTCAATCAACAAAGATCTTCTACTGAATGCATCATCAACTCGGTTAGATACTCCACTCTTATGTTTTATCACAAATGTAAAATTATGCAAATACTCAACCTATTTCATGTCTTTGATTCAACTTATTCTGACTACCCAAATTTTGTAAAGCCTTATGATTAGTATACAACACAAATTCCTTTGGCATCAAATAATATCTCCATTTCATCAGGGCTTGAACAATAGCATAGAATTTTTTATCGTACAGAAAATATATCCTTTTAGCATCATTCAACTTCTCACTAAAGAAAGCAATAGGTTTACCTTCTTGACTTAACACAACTTTTATTGTACTGCCACTTGCATCACATTCAACTTTGGAATACCTTATTGAAATCTGGTAAAGATAACACATGCAATTCAACAACCTTTTGTTTCAAAGTCTCAAAACTCTTATCAACTCCATGTGTCCACTTGAATTCTCTTTTATCTCCTCTTATTGTCTCGGTCATAACATTGCAAATTGAACTAAAAATTTTGATGAACTTTCGGTAAAAATTTGCTAAATTATGGAATGATCTTACCTCACCAACATTCTCAAGTGTAGGCCACTCAAGTATGGCTTTAACCTTCTCAGGGTCCATCTTCAAACCATCAGCTAAAATCACAAACCCCAAATATAAAATCTCCTCTTTCATGAAGGAACACTTTTTTAGATTAATCAACAACTTTTCCTCTTTCAACCTCTCAAATACCTGTCTAATGTGAAAAAATGATCTTCTCTAGTTTTACTCAATATCAGAATCTCATCCAAGTACACAATCACAAATTTACTCAAGAATTTCTTCAGAACCTCATTCATTAACCTCATAAAAGTACTCGGTGCATTAGTTAAACCAAAAGACATAACCAACCATTCATACAAACCTTCTTTTGTGATGCAGGAGCATTCTGGGTGTAAGGAAAATCTTGCATCACCCAAAAATATTTCTGGTTTCTTTTCAATAAGGGCTATCTTGTGTAGATTTATTATTTTCAGAAATTTACTATTTTTAGTAAGTTTTTCATTTGAGCTCAGAATGCTCTATTTTCTTCCTTGGAGGTTCACTTTGGTCATATCAGCTTGCTAGTAAAGTTTCATTGCCAGATCAAGTCTAGTTTTGAAGATATTGAAAATTTTTGATATTGGCAGCAGGGTACAGAAACTTTGAACTTAGTTTTGAAGGCTTTAGAGGCTTCAAAAGGGGTTTAAACTTCGGTTGACTAGAGCTTACACTAGTTAAATGCCATAGAGAACTTCCTACCATTTCCAAAATGGGGTCATAATAGCTAATCAGGTCAACGAGTGATGACTTATGGTCTCTGGAAGTTGCACTACCTAAAATGAAAGAAAATGAATTTCCTTCAAAATTTATTTTTGAGTTCTGAAAGTTGTTTGAGCCAACTCTAATGTAATAAAAATGAAAAATAAATAATTATAGGGTTGGTCGACCTCAATGGCTAAAATTCTAGAACCTTCCCAAGCGGTGGAAAATTGCCTATATAAGGAAGGCCCATAGTGTTTCTAAGGTAGTTCTGGGTAGTGATCTGAGGTTTTTGTCTTATAGAATATTGTAAGGAAGATGCCCATGTGACTTTTCATATTGTAATTCTAAAATTTGTAATTCCACACTTGTGGAGATAATAAGAAGCCCATTCTATGTTCTTGCAAATTGTTGTTGTGTCTCTATTTCTGTTGTGTTTGTGATATTAAGAGGAGCACCCTTCATCAAGTGGTATTAGAGAAGGAGTTCTTGAGTGTGTAGATAGATCACTGACTGTGAGGTAGTTTACACGAAGACTATGGTTTAGGGTTTCAATGATAAGTACGAAAATGCGTCCACAAATGGAACGTGGTGGAAGAGTTGGAGGTGTGTCACATGAGGTTAGAGCCCTCTAGAGACAAGTGCGAGCAATACAAGAAGAGATTCGTAGAGGCATGAATCTTGTCGTAAGAGATGAAAGTGAGGATGAAGCTGAAGAAGAAGGAAATTTTGATCAGGAAGGAGAAGGCAAAATTTTGAACCAAGAGGAAGAAAGGATTTTTCAAGCCATTTTCAAGATTGGAAAAAGACTAGGATTAAGGTTCCTACATTTTCAGGAAATCTTAATCCAGAGGAGTTGATTGACCAGATCAATGAATTAGAAGAATATCTTGAGTATGAAGATATTTAGGATCCTCATAGGGTCAAGTTTGTGAAGGCCATACTGAAGGGTCATGCAAAAATCTGGTGGCAAGAGATTCAATTAGAGAAAAATAGAAGAGGAAAGGAGAAAATCACAAGATGGGATCAGATGGTAGATAAATTGAAGCGAGAATTGATTCTTATTGATTATGAGTTTGATCTACTAAATAAAATGCAAGGTTCCAAGCAAGCAAGGAGATCTAATCAGGAGTATACAGAAGAGTTCTATCAATTCCTCATCAGAATAGGCCATGTGGAAGCTAACAAAGAGAAAGTTGTCTGTTATCTAAATGGGTTGAAGCCAAGCATTCAGGAGGAGTTAAATTTGTTTCGAATGAACAATATTGAAGAGGCATACTTGTTTTCTCTAAATGTAGAAGAAAAGTTGAACAAGAAGTTTGAAAGAAGACAAAGCAGAAGAAGTCGTGGTGGAAGATCCAGTGGACGATCTTATAAAGGCCAAAATGAAGATCAGAAAAAGAAGGATGAGACTAGTAGTAGTCAAAATCAGAGGGGATATAATTTTAATCATTTCCACAATCAGAATAATAGAGATCAGAGAGGAAGAGGAAGAGGACAAGGATCATGAAGAGGAGGCTTTTGTGGAACTTTTTTTCACTGTAGAGAAGAAGGTCATAGGGTATATGAATGTTGTCAATGCCAAGGAAGGACACACAGGAGAATTGAAAGGCCAGGCTAGAGTTGCACATTTGGTTAAAGATGCCAAATCCTCACATTATGAAGATGTTGAAAGAGGAGAAGTCTTAGTTAACAGAAGAGTCATGCCGAGTGGTGAGAATGAACCTAAGAAAAGGAGGATCTTGTTTCACATTAGGTGCAAGTGTGAGGATAAGTGTTGTGATGGAATTACCGAGAGTGAAAGAACTGACAATTTGGTGTCTGAATAGATAGTCACAAAGTTAAAGCTCAAGAGACAAAAACACCCATGTCTATATCAGATCACCTGGGTGCAGGATGACCACAAGGTCATGGTTAATGAATAGTGCCTAGTGAAGTTCAAAATTGGGGGATACCATGATGAGGTATTATGTGATATCATACCTATGGATGCATGTCATATGTTGTTAGGTAGGCTGTGGAAGTTTGACTAGCATGTTGTACATGATGGTCATGCAAATACCTATTCCTTGACAAAGGATGGAATGTGACATAAGCTAAAGTCATTGAAGGACATAGAAGAAAAGGTATACATTAATGCAAGAATAAGTTTCATTGATGGAAGAAAATTTTTAGATGGTGTGAGGCATGAGCATATGTGTTTTTCTTTAATTTCAAAACTGGTAAAGAGGAAGTAGAAGATGCACCTGCAGAAGTTGCAGATTAGTTGAATTAGTTTCAGGATATTGTGTCTGATAATGTACCTAATGGATTACCACCTGTAAGGAAGATTAGTCATCAGATGGACCTGATTCCAGGAGCCAGTTTTACAAATAAGGTAGCACACAAAATGACACCAGCAGAAAGTGAAGATTTGAATAGACAAGTACATGAATTGTTGTAGAAGGGGCTGATTTGAGAGATTCTAAGTCCATGTGTTGTACCAGTAGTATTAGCACCAAAGAAGAATGGAGAATGGAGGATTTGTACAAAGTATAGGGCTATCAACAAGATCACAATCAAGTACAGGTTTTCATTGTTGTGGATGGATGATATTATGGACTATTTGAGTGGAGTTGTGTATTTCTCAAAGATAGATCTGAAGAGTGGATATCATTAGATTTAGATCAGAGAAGGAGATGAATGGAAGACTTCCTTCAAGACAAAGGAAGGGTTGTATGAGTGGTTTGTCATGCCTTTTGGGATAACCAATGCACTAAGCACGTTCATGTGGCTCATGAATGAGGTTCTAAAAGAATTTATGGGTAAGTTTGTCATTGTTTACCTAGATGATATTTTGATCTTTAGCAAGACATTGGAGGAGAATATAATGCATATTTGTAGGGTGTTTGAGAAGTTAAGGGAAGAGAAATTGTTGATTAATTTGAAGTGTAGTTTTATGAAGTATTTAGTGTATTTGAAATTTTTAGTTTCAGCAGAAGGTCTAAAAATGGACCCAGAGAAAGTGAAGGAAATCCTCGAATGGCCTACTCCAAGGAGTACTACTGAGGTAAGATATTTTCATGGTTTGGATAGCTTTTACAAAAATTTTATCAGGAGTTTTAGAAATGTTTGTGGACTGTTGACTAAAACAATGAGTGGGGATAGGAAAGAGTTTAAGTGAACTACTGGAGTAGATAAGAGTTTTAAACTATTGAAACAAAAAGTTATAGAACAACCTATTTTAGCACTTCTAGATTTTAATAAGGTGTTTCAAGTAGACTGTGATGCTAGTGGTACTGCAATAGGAGTTTTTTTGAGCCAAGAAGATAAACTTGTTGCTTATTTTAGTGAGAAGTTAAACGATGCGAAGAGGAAATATTTTGTTTATGATTAGGAATGTTATACTATAGTTTAGGCATTGAAAAAGTGGAGACACTATCTGCTTCCTAAGGAGTTTGTTTTTTATACTGATCATCAAGCTTTACAATATTTGAACAGTCAAGGAAAGTTGAATCAGAGGCACTTGAAATGGGTTGAATTTTTGCAGAGTTACACATTTATTTTGAAACACAATAGTGGAAAGTCTAATAGGGTTGTAGATGCACTTACCAGAAGGAAAATTTTGCTGATAGAGATGCAGATTGAGGTGGTTGGGTTCAAGGAACTCAGGAGTTTGTATCCAGAGGATCTTGATTTTGGTGAAGCTTGGAAAATTTGTATAGAACTTGTTACTCTAGATAGAACAAAGTAGTTGGATTTCATCATCCAAGATGGCACGCTATTCAGAAGGAGTCTATTGTGCATTCCACAAAGTTTTATGGGGGAGAATCTCATCAAGGAGAAGCGTAGTGGAGGATTGGCTAAAATTTTTGGTTGAGATAAAACTCTTGCTTTGGTTAGTGATAATTATTATTAGCCATAGTTACAACAATATGTCAATAAGTTTATACATAGTTGTAGAGTATGTCAAATGAAAAAAGGAAAAAATAAGAACACATGGTTCTATTAGCCATTACGTGTACCAGAGAAGCCATGGGAGGATATCAATATGGACTTTGTTCTTGGTTTACCAAGGACTCAGTGGGGATATGATTCAATTTTTGTCATGGTTGAGAAGTTTTCAAAGATGGCACATTTCATTCCCTGCAAGAAGACTAATGATGTTGTTCATGTGGCAGAATTAATTTTCAAAGAAGTGGTGAGACTACATGGTTTTCCAAAGAGCATAGTTCTAGATCGAGACACTAAGTTTGTTGAATATTTTTGGTGCACATTGTGAAAGAAGTTAAAGACAAATTTGAAATTTAGCTCATTACATCATCCATAGATTGATGGATAGACATAGGTGTTGAATAGGAGTTTGGGGAATTTGTTGAGATGTTTGGTTGGAGTTAAGCCAACATGATGGGATTTGATTTTACAACAAACAAAATTTTCATACAATAATTTTGTCAATAGGAGTATTGGTAAATCACCATTCTAGATTGTATATGGAATTAGTCCCATAAATACTTCTAAGTTGAGAAAGATAAACAAATGAGATATAAGTAGTGCTGAAGCTAAGGATTTTGTACAACATTTGAAAAACATCTGTGAGGAGGTGAGGAAGCACATTACCAAGATGAATACGTAGTACAAGGTTAAGTCAGATGAGAAAAAGAGGCATAAGGAATTTCAGGTTGGGGATGAAGTCATGGTTCATTTGCAGAAGGAGCAATTTCCAATAGGTACATATAATAAGTTAAAAATGAAGAAGATTGGGCCATGTAAAATACTGAAGAAGCATGATTCGAAAAATGCCTATGAGGTAAAATTTCCTTTTGAGCTGAATATATCGCCAGTATTTAACATTTCAGATCTAACAGAGTATCATGAAGGGGTGTTGAAGATGGGGTCACAGTAGCACAGTGAAGTATTCCAACAACTACTTCAGCTACCAAGGAGATTGAGGATATACTGGATAGTCATGTTAGTAGAAGCACAAGGAACAAGACATATGAAGAATATCTAGTCAAATGAAAAGGGCGACCTGTAGAAGATTCATCATGGCTGACAAGGGAAGAGGTTAACCACCTTGGTTTTCCTCTGCACACCTAAGACGTGACAGGGTCATTTCTCAAATTACCCCAGGTGTCTGATGTAGGAGCATCCTAGGTATAAGGGAAATCTTGCATCACCCAAAAATATTTTTGGTTTCTTTTCAATAAGGGCTATCTTGTGCAAAATTGCTATTTTCAGAAATTTACTATTTTGAGTAAGTTTTTCATTTGAGCTAAGAATGCTCTATTTTCTTTCTTGGAGGTTCACTTTGGTCATATCACCCTGCCAGTAAAGTTTCATTGCCAGATCAAGTCTAGTTTTGAAGATATTGAAAATTTTCAGTATCAACAGAAGGGTACAAAAACTTTGAACTCAGTTTTGAATACTTTAGAGGCTCTGAAAGGTGTCAAAACTTTAGCTGAATGAAGCTTACATTAGTTAGGTGCCATAGAGAACTTCCTGTCATTTTTTAAATGTTGTCATAATAGCCAATCAGGTCAACAAGTGATGACTTATGGTCTCCGGAAGTTGTGTTACCTAAAATGGAATAAATTGAATTTCCTTCAAAATTTCTTATTGAGTTCCAAAATTTATTTGAGTCGACTCTAATGTAATTAAAATTTAAAATAAATTATTCTAGGGTTAGTCAATCTCAATGGCCAAAATTCTAGAACCTTCCCAGGAGGTGGAAAATTGTCTATATAATGAAGGCTCGTAGTGTTTCTAGGGTAGTTCTGGGTAGTGATTCGAGGTTTTGGTCTTACAAAATATTGTAAGGAATATGCCCATGTGACTTTGCATATTGTAATTCTAAAATTTGTAATTTCACACTTGTGGAGATAATAAGAAGCCCATTTTCTGTTCTTGCAAATTGTTGTTGTGTCTCTATTTTTGTTATGTGTTTGTGGTATTAAGAGGAGAATCTTTCATCATTTTATCTTGAAATTAGTCTTTCAATCATCACCTTCTCTAATTTTGATCTAATGATATCCACTCTTCAAATCAATCTTGGTAAAATATTTTTCTCCACTCAAACAATCCACTATATCATCCATTCTCAGTATATGAAACCAATACTTAACTCTTATCTTATTGATTTCTCTAGAATCAGTACACATTCATCATCCTCCATTCTTCTTAGGTGGCAACACAACTAGTATTGCACATGAATTCAAACTTTCTCTGATCAAAATTTTCTGCAACAACTCTTGAACTTGTTGGTTGAGTTCCTCATTCTTGATTGGTGTCAGTTGGTGTGGTGCCTTATTTGACAAACTAGCTCTAGGAATCAAATCCATACAATGACTAATAATTTTCATCGGTGGAAAAACATTAGGTACATTATCTGAAATGATCTCCTTGTACTTAGTGAGAAAATTCTCAACCTCTTCAAGAAGTTTATCTTCAGTTTTCTCACTTAGTTTGTTAGGAATCACAGCATAACAGACATTATTTCTCTTCAAATCCTTAACAAACTGTCTACCTTCCATTAAACAAAATTTCACAGATGTACTATCTCACTGTTAGATTCTTCAATCAAAGGTAACACAATTTGTCTCTTGCCATTGGCCCAAATAGTATATTTGTGTAAGTTTCCATCATACAACATGTCTATCATATTGCCAAGGTCTACCCAACAAAATATAACAACAATCCATAGGCATAATATCACACAACACCTTATCATAATACTTTCCAATTTTCAGATTTACAAAACATTGTTCACTTACCATAAGTGTATGTTCATTCTTGATCCATGAAATTTGATAAGGCTTTAGGTGCTTCAACCTTTCCAACTACAACTTTGTAACCATTTCCTCTAAGACCAGATTCTATGAACTTCCACTGCCAATGATCACTCTCCAAAATTTTTCTGTAAGTTTGCATCTGAACTTGAACAAACTCCTTCTTACCAGATCTTTCTTAGTCTTATCACTCCATAATGCTCTTCTGACCATCAGGTTTCCTTCCTTTTTAGGTTCATTCGGTGAATCTTCACGCAACAAATCATTTCTTCTTCTACCGACCTTCTTTCTTGCATGTGTACACTCAAATGATCTATGTCCCTCTTCCCCACAATTGTAACATGGTCCTCAGAATCCTCCTCTACCATATCCACCTCAGGAGTACTTACCTCTTCCTCAGGGTGAACTTTCACCTTTCCACTTGATCTTGCCTTTGTCTTGATTTGTCTTGTCCTAATCAGATCTATTGTTTTCACCATATGATCTACCTCTTCCTCTAGAGAATCTATGGCCTCTTCCTCTTTGTCTTTTCTCATGCCTTTTATTCAATTTCTCCTCAAATTTTAGGGAAAACTGATAAGCCTCCTCAATATTCTCCATTTTTACCAAACAAATTTCTTCTTGAAGAGAAGTATTTAACCCATTTAGGTACCTTACAAACCTTTCCACCTAATCTTCAATATGTCCAGATTTGATGTCTAACCTATAAAATTCCTCAGTGTAATCCTTCACAAAGCTATCTGTTTGCTTCAAACTTTGTATTCTTCTAACTAGGTTAATCTGATAATCACAAGGTAGAAACTTTCCCTTCAACTTATTTACCATTTTATCCCATACCTTGATTTTGGTTTTACCTTTCTTCTTTCAGTCTAATTGTAGATGCTACCACCACAAGGATGTATGACCTTTCAATTTTGTACTTTCAATTTTCACCTTCTTCTCATCCAATATATTCTCATACTCAAAATATCTCTCCATTTCGATGATCTAGACAATCAATTCATCCAAATCCAGCTTTCCACTATACTCAGGAGGGTTAAACTATGGTGTGGCCTTCAAACTGGTCATTGCTTTCAAGAACATTTCTTCTTCTTGATCCATTATAGGTGCAGGTGCTACTTCCTCCTACAGTTCTTCAGCTTCATCATCATTAACATTATCAAGATGTCTTCCTCAGCATTGGGTTGTCTCAACATCATCCAATATAGCAACAATTTCTCTTAGCATATCAGCTAAACCTGGATCTACATTTATTCCTTGAACCATCTTGAAACCCTCTGCAATTGTAGTTCTGATCACAATATGCTACCCCACAACAAATAACCAACTAGGGTTTACAAGAAGGAACCTCAATGGAAGACCTAGATTCATAAACCTAGGTCAAACCTGGCTTTGATACCACTTGAGGTAAGGATAGGCATGATAAGTGGGGCCAAGGACTCACCCAAATACCAGACTACCTTGAAAAATCACAACATGGAAGCAATACCATGAAATGGGAGAGAAAGAACACAGATCATCTTCATTTATTCATTCAAACTTGGTATATGCTGAGCTGTGAGGCCTTCCCAGTTATGGCCAATATAAATAAGAATCAATTATAGAATAGAACATTCTTCATACATGTGAGATCCACCATCTCGAGCTTCCTACTTGATTCTACTCTCCTACTAAAACCAAGAATAGAACATTACATTTATACTTGAGGCTACCGAACAAGTTGGCCCAAAATAATATTCAAGATCCAGCATTGGAGAAAGAAACAACCCAGATTTAGATCCACACGTTTCCCAATGAGTGATCCCAATATTAAGATCACAACCAAAATTAACTACACAACTCGGCACAAAAAGAAATCCAAAGCTAAACTAGTCGATGAAGTAGGCCACCGAGAAACAAAGGACACACTGAACCTACTTGGTGAAGATCAACACCACCGAGCAGAGATAGAACACAACAAAACCACTTGGTGAAAGAAACCACCGAGCAGAGATAGGTAACCGACCTTTTTGGTGAACAAACATGAACACTCCACTGAGAAATCCAAAGTAGTTACTGAGAACATCTAACAAGCTACTGAGATACATGATTTCCATTAACCCAAGATGGTCCTGTATCATAAACCTCCTCAAATGGATTTATCTACAAACCAATAATATTGTTGGCGACAATAGTAACACATTGGTCTTTGTCACCGCTCTCATAAACTGCTCCTACTTGGAGGAATTAGATGTGTCACTTAACCTTTGTCACTGCTCTCACAAACTGCTCCTACTTGGAGGAATTAGATGTGTCACTTAACAATTTGTCTGGTGCTTTTCCTCCATTCATAGGCCAACTCTCTTCCAATCTTTATCTCTTAGATTTATCAAACAACATGATAAGCAAAAGCATACCAACACAGATTACCAATCTGACAAATATAGCCTTTAGGCAATAATCTTTTCAGCGGCAATATTCCATGTGAAATGAAAACATTCCATAAGTTGTAACTATTGTATTTGGGTGGGAACAAATTAGAGGGAAGGATTCCAAGTGAGATGGGTCAAATGCAACATCTTGGACTCTTAAATCTTAGTCACAACCAATTATCAGGAAAAATACCTGAATATCTTAGTAGCCTCCAAGAGATAAGGCATCTTTATCTTCACCACAACAAATTATTAGGAGATATCCATGTTAGTTTAGAGGGATGTCAAAAATTGGAGCCCATTGACTTGTCTTAAAACAAACTAGGGGGAATTATACCCCATGAAGTAGTGGTCGGCCTTAAAAACTTGCAATTCTACCTCAATCTATCTTGAAACTCTCTGGAAGGGTCTTTGCCACATGAGATTATTAAGATCGTAATGGGTCAAGCCATATACATCTCAAGAAATTGACTTTCTGGAGTGATTCCATATTCTCTGGGAGAATGAATAGCTTTAGAACATCTAAATCTATCCCACAACACCTTTGAAGGTCCAATACCAAATTCACTCTCCAAATTACAAAATCTCTAGGAAATGGATCTTTTTGCCAACTTTTTATCAGCTTGAATACCATTGTCCCTTGAAAGACTAAATGTACTTAGGTACATGAATGTTTCTTTCAATAATTTGTCTAGGTGGATTCCAGAGGGAGGGTTGTTGCCAAATAGAAGTGTTATAACATTGTTCGAGGAAAACCTTGGGCTTTGTGGCCCAATAAATTATTCACTGCTCCATGCCCGAATCAAATCCATAGAAAATATTCATTGCTCAAGAAAATAGTCTTAATGATTGGTGGAACAATTGCATTTGTTGTATGCTCCATCATTATAGGAATGCTATGGAGAAATAAACTTTCAAGACAACCATTCTATCCTTCAAACATTGTTTTTCAAAGGCTCATCTATCCAAGATTTTCTTATCAGGATCTTGTCATTGCAACAGCTTCATTTGACGAGTCTAACTTTCTTGGAGTGGGTAGCTTTGGATCTATCTTCAAAGGCATTTTGAGGGATGGTAAGATGGTTGCCATCAAGACAATTAATTTGTAGAATGAAGAATCTGATCAGAGATTTAGCAGAGAATGCAAAGTGTTAGGGAGGATTTGGCACTGTAACCTCATCAAAATCATAAGTGCATTTTACTTCCCTGGCTTGAAAGGTGTGGTTCTTCAATTTGCATCTAATGGAAGCTTGGAGAAGTGTTTGTACCTTGAAACAAATGATCAAAAAACTGGTCAATTGGGATTGAGTGAATGTTTAAGGATTGCTATAGATGTAGCCCATGGCATGGAATATCTACATCATGATTGTCCTATGTAGCTTGTTTACTGTGATTTGAAACCTAGCAATGTGCTCCTAGATGCTGATATGACAACTTTGTGTCTAATTTTGGAATATCCCTTTTAATTTCTACAAACCCCATAGATTCACTGAGTACAATGACATTTGCACTCAGAGAATCTATAGGATGTTAGAATGATTTTAGAATAACTGAGAGGAGGGGGGGGGGGTGAATCAGTTATCCTCAGGTTCAGATGTACTAATTCAATTTTCAAACTCTTCAACAAACTTAGATCTATTCACCAATTCACTCGGTCTCTATACAATACATTAGTAACATAAACCTTATAGTCCACTGTCCACAAGTAATCAACTTACAAATTGTAGAAATTTCAACAACACATCAAATAACATTCACACAAGTATAACACCAAGATTTAATGTGGAAACCCAATATAAGAAAAACCACCAGTAACATGCTACTAATTTTCACTCTTCTAAAGTGAGCTCTATGAGAAGTCAACCTTGTTAAAAGTTTACAATACACACTGTCAGTTGTGACCCTGTTAAAGGATTTAATCACCTTGTTAAGAGTGGCCTGGTTAGAGGGCTTAAGAACATTCTATTAGAATGTCACCTTGATTAAAGGGTTTACAAAATGAATGTTAAGTCAACCTTGATTAAAGGATTTTAACTGATACAATGGTTAGAAAGTAACATTAGGTTCTGATATGAAATATACAACTCACTTTGCAAATACATATCCAATACGCTTATATGTTGATTTACTGACTGACCTTTATTACCATCTCCATCTCTGATATGCTCAAAAATCCCTTCAAGCAATCCCTCAAGTCTGTTAAGCTCTTCTTTAGCCTTCTGCTTAGGTTCGTCGGTCAATAATATCAACCTCTTCCACCATACACATAACCTCACGATTAGGTCATCCTTATACCTCCTTGATCAGGTAGATTAATCTTTTGCCACTTAATCTCTTTCGTAGATCTTAGGTTTAGGTCAGATTTGTCGAATCCTTCCATCACTTTGTTTTCCTCCTTTTCTTTCTAAATACTTCTCCAAGCTTCTCCTTGAATCCATAAGAAAATATTTTACCATGCATTAAATGCTCCAAATCATTCATTAATAATGTAAACAGGTTTTACATATCCCACGAAGTCAACTATGTCAGTTGGGATTCTCAATTTCTTCACAAACTATAAATTACTGACAATCAGTCAATATTGTTCATCTCCTCGGTGATCACTGGATAACTTGGTTATCGCTAAAACTTTTCTTCTTGACAAACACTGTCTTCGGCGCTCGGTTAATTATCTGCTACTCGGCAATTACTGATGCTCGGTCGACACTAAATTTTCTCGGCTTATATTGGTGCTCGGTCAACAATAGCATCACTCTTCTCTTTTGCTCGGTTAAGCCTATGCTTCAAATATACTGACTTCTTCACTTAGTGTTAAAGATAAAAGACACATTACCTTATCAATGTGTCAACTAATCAAGTACCCATTGTAGTATCACATAACTCAACATTTCCTTAGGTCCTCTTGTTATCTTTTCTTTTCAAATCTTCTTCATCAATCAAAATATATGGTACTCTACTAGATAGCAACTATCTCACCAGTTAAGGTTTCACATCAATGACAATATAACAATTGTTTCAATTGTAGTTTCCAACATAGGCTATATTGCTCCAGGTAATTTTTTTTAGTATCTTTTATATTGGTAGTGTCATTTTCCTTAATAGATTTTCATGAATTTCATGAATAAATTTGTTTGCTGAGTATGGACTGGACGGGAATTTTTTTACAAAGGGAGATGTGTATGGTTATGGAATCCTGATATTAGAGATGGTTACAAAGAAGAGGCCAAGTGATGGCATGTGTGTGGGAGATATGAACTTGCAAAAGTGGGTGAGGTCAGCTTTTCCAGACAGAGTGGCAGATATTGTTGATGGCGGGCTATTGAGAGATGTGAATGGAAACACAGAAGATAATAGATGTCTTCTTCTTCATTAATGTTGGTTTGCTTTGTAGCAGTGAATCACCAAGAGAACGACCTTCCATGAGAGATGTAGCCAAGGCGTTGGAGAGCCTCAAGACATCTTTCATGGAAGGTACAGCTACTTTCAATTTAACACCTGCCATATCAGAACTCCTACGCAATACCAATGTCACAGAACCATTGGCCTCTGACAGTCAGAGTTCTACATTTTAGATGCTTGTAAGTTCCATTAAAAAGTTTTTCTTTTTCCTGTGAAAGTCACCTGAGACTAAATTATTAGCTGTTTGAAATTGTAAGCTGATCAAAGTCATGTGTATGCATTATGCTAGCTTGAGAAAGTATATTATTGTCTATATATAAATTAATATAATTGATGAAATGCTGCAAAATGTGTAACATGTGTATATATTTGTAGCTATCTCATACTATACGGCTGAAAAAGAATTATCTTCCTGGCTTGCTATTCATTATCTTCTGAGCTCAAAACACGAGTGGGAGGGCAAAGCATGAATAAGAATTTAAAGGTCGTTAATATTTGAAGTTGCTGTGAGTATTTAGTAATTCGTCCAATTTGTTAATCCCAATAGCAGGAAATACCAATCTTATCTTTACAACTGAGCTCTTTTCCATAGCAGAACATGCCAATCTTCTCTTCACAGAACTCTTCCACTCTATTTCAGGAGACTCGGACGTCTGTCTGGATGTGCTCTTTGAAGGAGCTCTGGGTCCTGCAGACTCAGTAGCAGGCATGTAATTAAAATAATCAAAGATGCTGCAGCCTTTTGAACCTAGCTTTCTAGGAGTTTGAGGTTCTTCATTGTAGTATGCCATGGAATTAAAATATCTTCAGGGGAATGATGAGACCTTGGGGGGAGAAAAACTGGATCATCCACACTTTTGTTGTCCTTTTCAACTGTTCTGCTTTCACAGGGCCTCTCAGCCATTCCATTTCTAATGGCCCTTGTCATTGTAGCCTTCTTCTGAAACCAATAAACAATTTGACTATAATATCTGTAATGAATTTCGATCAGAATATACCATAAGACTCTAAAATAATGTCACTCATACAGATACAAATCGTAAGAGAGCTCTACGTGTAGCCTATTTTTTCATCTCTATAGAGATAGGTTAAGTGACAAGTCACAGTTGAGTCACAGTCAATTACTTGAGGAATCATCCTCATTCCTTCAAATTGTATTAATTTGTTCACTTTCTTATAATTAATTGCATGGTAACATACTATTTCATATGAGTCTCCACGTATTTTTAAAGTATATTTATTAGAATAAACAATCTATTTGTAATCATTAATCATTAATTAAACTAAAACTACCAAAATTAACAAAATAAGCTTATATATATATATATATATATATATTTTGAATTTAAACTATTTAATACAAATAATCAAATGCATATCATTAATTAAGCAATATGATATTTTGTAAGAAATAAACCAATTCTACATTTTTTGAATTCAATTATAATTTATAAACATGTAGATATATCCATCTATTAAAAACCATAAATCTTTAGAATACATAGAGTTTGCATTATTTGCAACATACATATGAATATGTGAAATTACAATAAACTTTAGTTTTATATTATTATTTTTCTTGATTTTTGTATATGATAATCCTTATTCAGACCTGCTGTGTATAAATCATCTCAAATACAAAAATATTTATCAATATATATATGTCTTTGCACATAGAAGGAGACGTGACTCATAAATGAGTTACGTCCCTTCAATACCGATGCCCTTTCATAACAAATTACCTTTACCGATAATCGAATATTAAAGACTGCACTTTACATATATTGTAACTACGATATATGTAAAGTGCAGTATCGTATGTTTTTGTATTATATAAGCCACGGGTAACATACTGCACGATATACATATTGTAAGATATGTATACCGTGCAGTATGTTATATGAATTAACAATCATATAACATATTGCATACGATATCCGATATATATATATAACAGTCGGTATGGTGGCCGATATGCATAACAGTCAATATGGCATCCGATATATATCATAGTCGGTACTTGGTATAGCAGTCGATATTAATTAGTATGTATTATCGTATCAATAATACATATTAACAATATGTATTATTGATATGATAATATCATATCACATCAATAGTGCAGATCGATATATATATAAGGCTTAGTTATATTATTAAATATATATATATATATATAAGTATATTGATAATATTAGATATACATAAATATGTAATATTATCAAGTATATATATATTAATATAGAATATTAATATAAAATTATCTAATCATAGCTATTCATTGTTAACACTCCCTCTTAGCTAGATAAGATAATTTTCACTTTATGTTAGCATCATATTTTCATTTGAAATGAGGAATCACCATTCATTGTGACACCTAGTTTCCATATCATAAAGATATGAGGAATCACCATGCATTGTGACACCTAGTTTCCATATCCTAAAGATATGAGGAATCACCATGCATTGTGACACCTAGTTTCCATATCCTAAAGATATGAGGAATCAACAACTGATACCTATTTCCATATCACAACGATATGAGGAATCAACAACTGATACCTATTTCCATATCACAACGATATGAGGAATCAACAACTGATACCTATTTCCATATCACAACGATATGAGGAATCAACAACTGATACCTATTTCCATATCACAACGATATGAGGAATCAACAACTGATACCTATTTTGTATCACAGTAATAGTGATACAAGGATATATTAAATATAACATTATATCATATTTTATATAACCTCATTATGGTATGTGCACTAACAGATAATCTGTTTACCATAACAACACCACATTACAAGATCGTCATCTCGTAATCAAATACAAGTGTTCATTATCTAAGAAGTCGTCACCTCTAGAAATGTCCACAGGATGGATGAGCCCATAAAATAACATTTATATATTATATATAAAATCATATTACAATCATACCAAGAGTTTTCCTAAAGTGATCAACTTTCACCTTTGGAAGAGCTTTGGTGAGAATATCAGCAGTTTGATTTCCTGTACAAACATATTCCAACTGGAGTACCTTTCTTTCTGCCATATCACGAACATAGTGATAAGGAATCTCAATGTGCTTTGATCTATCATGAAATACAGGATTTACTGATAACTTGATACAGCTTTGATTGTCACAGAAGATAGTAGTTGGTGGTAGAGTTTTACCAAATAGTCCACTGAGTAGTTTCCTAAGCCATACTGCTTCTTTAGCTGCCATTGAAGCTGCAATGTACTCTGCCTCTGTAGAGCTTTGAGCTACTGAAGATTGTTTTCTACTGATCCAAGACACCATAGCTGATCCCAAGCTAAAACAACATCCTGAGGTACTTTTATGATCAATCACACTTCCAGCCCAATCTGAATCAGTGAACCCATGAAGGTTTAATTCTGTCCTATCATACTTGAGTCCATAGTTTAATGTACCTTGGAGATATCTCAATACATGTGTAGCAGTAGTAAAGTGAATTTCTTTGGGATCACACATGAACTGACTTAATGTGTTTACTGAGAAACAAATGTCAGGTCTGGTATTCCCTAAGAACATTAGAGATCCTATTAATTGTCTGTATAAAGAGATATCTGCAGAAGGAGATTCTGATGTTGCTTCCTTTAGTTTATGAAAATTTATTTCCATGGGTGAAGACATGGGTCTACAATTCAACATGCCAAATCTCTTCAAGATATCAAGGGTATATTTGCCTTGATTCAAAATAATACAGTCTGATTTCTGCCAAACTTCTAGACCAAGAAAGTAGTGTAGAAGACCTAAGTCCTTCATATCAAATTCTTTGGCTAAGTCTTTCTTACATTGTTGAATCAAATAGTCTTCCCCTGTAATCAGTAAATCATCAACATATAATATGATTATCAACATATCACCTTTGTTTACCTTGAAGTATAGATTTGGATCAGCATCATTTTTTTATTTTTTTTGGAAAATCCTAACTTTGTTAGATAGCTGTCTATTCTAGCATACCAAGCTCTGGGGGCTTGTTTAAGTCCATATAATGCTTTCTTCAACTTACATACATGTGTTTTAGGATCATGAATCTCAAATCCTTCAGGTTGTTCTAAGTATACCTCTTCTTCAATACTTCCATTTAAGAAGGCTGTTTTAACATCCATTTGATGAACTTTCCAACCTTTGGCAGTTGCAATGGCTAGAACTGTTCTAATAGATGTGTAACGTGCAACAGGAGCAAATGTTTCTTCATAGTCAATCCCTTCCTTTTGAGAGAAGCCTCTTGCTACAAATCTTGCTTTGTACTTTTCAATGCTACCATCAGCTGCATGTTTGATTTTGAATAACCATTTAGATGATACCACAGATTTTGATTTTGGTCTTGGTACAATATCCCACACATCATTCTTTATGATAGATTGATATTCTTCTATCATTGCATCCTTCCATACTTGTTGTTGAATTGCATCAGATACATTTGTAGGTTCTAAGTTAGAGAGTTCACTCATGAGTGCTGCATAGCTGGATAATATGGAAGGCCTTTTTCTTTCTCTGACTGTTCCTGGAGGAGCACCAAGAGTCTTTCCTTCTTCTATGAGTTTAGTGGCCCAAAGTGGTCTCTTCTTAGGATTTTCTAGTGTGGATAGATTTTCATCATTTTCTTCTTCCTCAGAGTCCTCCTTTTGAGTTTCCTGTGAAGTGTTTTCTTTTGATGGAACAAAAGTCTCTTGCTCTTGTGAATTTATACTTTTAGAGCAAGCTGTATCTTCCTCAAATATTACATCTCTACTTAATTCAACAAGGTTCTGCCCAGGTCTATAAATACGATATGCTTTTGAGGTTTCACTATATCCTACAAAGATACCTTTCTTCCCAGACGGTTCTAACTTTGTTCTCTTTTCCTTAGGAACATGAATGTAGACTGGACATCCAAATATTCGAAGATTACTTATATCAGGCTTTGTCCCTGTGAATGCTTCTTCAGGAGTTTTATTTTCAATGTGTGAGTGTGGACATCTATTTTGTATGTATACGGCTGTATTTGATGCTTCTGCCCAAAGAGAGGTATCAAGGTTTTGATCAAGAAGCATTGCTTTGGTGGCCTCAATAATAGTTCTATTCTTTCTTTCAGCTACCCCATTTTGTTGTGGATTATAAGGTACGGTGTACTCCCTCTTAATCCCAGCCTCTTTACAAAATTGTTTGAATATTTCAGATGTGTATTCTTTTCCATTGTCTGTTCTCAAAATTTTAATTTTCTTTCCAGATAGATTTTCAGTAATAGATTTGAAGTCTTTAAACTTACTTAGTACTCCCTCAGATTCTTTGTACTTAAGGAAGTAAATCCAGGTCTTTCGTGAGAAGTCATCAACAAAGATTATATAGTATTTGCAGCCTCCTATTGAAGAAACAGACATGGGTCCACATAAATCTGAATGTATCAATTCTAAAACCTCATTAGTTCTGCTTACACTAATTTGAAATGTTCCTTTTGTGTTTTTGCCTAGTGCACACCCTTTACATGCACCAGAATGATATTGTTTAAGTTTTGGTAATCCATTAACCAAATTTTCCATAGAAGATAAAGTTTTATAATTTAAATGTCCTAATCTTCTATGCCATACTTCATTTAAATTTGAAATGTCATTTACTAAGACTTGATTTATATCAGTATTTAATTCATATAAGCACCCTTGTCTTCTTCCTATGGTATTAGCTTGTTTGAAGGTTAAACCTTTAGGCCATGCTTTTACTTTGCCATCCATGAAAGTTACTCTATACCCATTATCTTCAAGTGCCGATATGGATAAAAGGTTTCTCTTGATTCCTGGGACAAATAGGACTCCTGTGAGTTGAATTGAGATACCGGTCTTTAGTTTGATTGTGCATGTCCCAATGCCTCTTATTGGATAAGAGGAGTCATCTCCAATGGTTACCTCTTCATCTGATTCTTCTGACATGGTTTCTAGTAGTTCTTTGAACCCTGTAATGTGACGTGAGGAACCGCTATCAATAACCCAAATGTTCTTGTTTGGAACTTGATTTGAGAGTGCAGAGTAGAGTACAAATTGCTCCTTCTTGATTTCTTCATTGGGCTTCTTCTTGGATTTGGTAAAAGAGGCTTGATGATTCTTGTAAGGACAATTTGTTACAACATGTCCGGGTTTGTCACACCTAAAGCATTTAACATGAGATAGGTCTCTTTTGGGATACTCCGTATTGAATTTCTTCTTTTTGAAATGTTTGAATTTCTTCTTCTTGTGAGTATTTACATTTAGTGCATGATTTTCTTCATCATTGATCTTTTTCTTTAATCCTCTTTTATCTAACCTTGATTCTTCTTGAAGACAATCTGTTCTTAATCGATCAAATTTTGGAAACTTGGATCTAGCACTTATACCAGCAACAAAGGTTTCCCAAGATTCAGGTAGTCCATCTAGAGCAATTAAGGCTAGTTCCTTTCCATCAATTTCATGGCCTAGTAGTGAAAGTTGATCTCTTAATGCTGATACCCTTAGAAAGTATGCATTTATTTTCTCATTCTTATTCATACTAATCTGGTTCATTTCTCTTTTCAAAGCTAGTTTCTTGCTAGCATTATTTATTTCATATGTTTTCTCCAATGCCTTGTACATCTCATATGCCTTATCATATTTGGATAGGATTGGTACAATATGATCTCTGACCCCATCGATAATTATCTTCATGGCTTTGTCATTCCCTTCATTCCAATTTGATAGATCGGGTTCCGCTTCTGGCTTAACCTTGTCTGGTTTAATAAAAGTTTCAACTTTATTCTCTTTTAGCAGCATTATGATTCTTATCTTCCATGATTGGAAGTTATCAGCCCCTGCAAGTCTGTCCTCAAATCTGATCATGTTTTCCATTTTATAATATCTTAAGTTTATTAAATTTCTTTAAATTTCAGAACCTTAGCTCTGATACCATGTGAAATTACAATAAACTTTAGTTTTATATTATTATTTTTCTTGATTTTTGTATATGATAATCCTTATTCAGACTTGCTGTGTATAAATCATCTCAAATACAAAAATATTTATCAATATATATATGTCTTTGCACATAGAAGGAGATGTGACTCATAAATGAGTTACGTCCCTTCAATACCGATGCCCTTTCATAACAAATTACCTTTACCGATAATCGAATATTAAAGACTGCACTTTACATATATTGTAACTACGATATATGTAAAGTGCAGTATCGTATGTTTTTGTATTATATAAGCCACGGGTAACATACTGCACGATATACATATTGTAAGATATGTATACCGTGTAGTATGTTATATGAATTAACAATCATATAACATATTGCATACGATATCCGATATATATATAATAGTCGGTATGGTGGCCGATATGCATAACAGTCAATATGGCATCTGATATATATCATAGTCGGTACTTGGTATAGCAGTCGATATTAATTGGTATGTATTATCGTATCAATAATACATATTAACAATATGTATTATTGATATGATAATATCATATCACATCAATAGTGCAGATCGATATATATATAAGGCTTAGTTATATTATTAAATATATATATATATATATTTATATATATATATATATATATATAAGTATATTGATAATATTAGATATACATAAATATGTAATATTATCAAGTATATATATATTAATATAAAATTATCTAATCATAGCTATTCATTGTTAATAGAATACAAAACATTTTTCTTTTATGAACAAATCTTCACCAATCTCTAGTTGCATGAGGGAAAGTATGATTAAAGTCCTTTACCTCTAAACATAGTCTTTACATACACCTTCCAACTAGAAATGACCCTACCCTTCACAAGGATAGTAGATTTAAGAGTCTATAGCAATATCATGTCACATTAGAACTAGTGTAGTGCATTGACTTTGTCGCATATAATTTATTGTGCAACCTTAGATACCCTCTAGTTAAGCATAAAGTTTCTTTGACTAGATGCAACCTACAAACATAGTGAACTGATATTGCAAGCAGTATTTACATTACTTTTGTGAAAGTTTGAATATTAAAATCAAATTTCTATATGGATATGTGTATCGTAATTCACACATATCTTTCTCAAATTGTCATTGGAAGATCTTGGTGTTTTCTCATGAGTATGTTATCAAATCAAACAATTATTACAGAACAAATATAATTTCAATAATATAGGAAAAATTCTCAAAACTATTTGTAGGAACTCCATATAGATTAAGAGTAGTACATTCCTATTATTTTCTCGGCTCACAAAAATATGTTTCATTTTTATTAACAAGATCAAATATTGTAGGTCATCCTTTGTGTGAGCCTTTATTAATACACGCACAAATACTATTAAGTCAAATTTGTTTTAGACACTTTTAACACCATTATCAATTGGACTTATTTTCCCAAGTATCTCCAATCATCTAGTTCCTTAGACTTAGGATATAATTAAACACATAACATTAGAAATATATAATTCTTTAGCTATAAATAAACTAAAATATTTTTATCTAAACTAATACAATTTTTTTTGGTTCTCTTTTTCTTTGCATGATAGATTTCTATAGCTTTTAATATTGCCTAGCTAACCCATTATTCTTTTTGTTTGTATGTAAAAACCTATACCTATACTTCTATTGCATGTCACATGAACGTGCTTATGTATACATGTGTATCTATACTTATATAGACTTATACATGCTCACATGTCTCATGTCTAATTCATACAGTTGTACTCAATATCTTCAAATGTAGATAGTCTAGTGATTCTATACTTTCATTATCCTCTTTTATTGGAAAATTAATAGAATAGAATAAATGAGCATTTAATTTAGTGTTACAATAATAAATTTGAAAATAGATATAATAGAGTATAAGTAACCAAGTAGACTTAAGCAGAAGGATACTCAATTAGAGATACATATAATAGAGTTTATGCACTAAAATGTATTGAATTACTAAGTATGTATTTTTATATGCTTTCATTTTATTTCTAATATTAATTAGAAGCAAAACAAGGGTAGTGGCTCTTACACAACCACATCCCAAAGATGTCAAATAGAGATCAGTAACAACATAAACAAGGGTGTTGGCCCTTACAAAGACTAACCAAAAAGTTCATATACAACAATGTCAATAGAAGACCATTAACAATGTCAATAGAAGACCATTAACAATGTGCTAGTAGAACACTTGGTAACTCACATCAAGAGGAGGTAGAAAAATCACCCACCACAAGGAAGAAGAATGAGATACTTTAAAGAATGATATTTGGACTACGTCATCGAACCACCATCCAAGCAATACTTATTGAATTTATGGGTAGAGACAATTGCAAGAATAATTAAACACAAATATTACGTGGTTCACCATTTTCATTCAATACATTTCACATATTTATAGGATTCAAATCCTATTATTTAAGAAATAATATTAATAAATGGAATGAGTTGTTTATACCAATTGAGATACTATTATAACAACGTCGTAAACAAATTTTTTGACTAATAATAATATTATACATAAGACTAATTTGAATAATCATATAACTCTACCTATGTGAACAGTAATTCCCAACACCCCCCTCCAAAGATGGCAATGGTGATGCAACTTCATGGAAGTCATCACCAAATAAAAGATGAATGTCTTCAACGTTGTCATGCAAATATGCAAGATGAGATTCTACAAACAAAGATGATATGTTTGATAGATACACATCCACCTCTTGATTATGTCTTTTACCCCCCTTTAGTTTGGCACTTTATAGAAATAGTGCATTGTAACCACTGCAAAAAGAATAAAATGACACTTTACAGAAATAGTGCATGACCATGGTTGATGAAATTTTGGGTGAAAAAACAAACACATTTGCAAGAATGAAACTCAAATTCGAGTTGCCTAGAAAAAGTTATGGCATGTGCAAGTTTCTTCTAAATACACTTTATTTCCACAAAAATAATTCCAAAGAAATTATCTTACCTTTTAACAACTAAAAGAAAAAAATAAAGACCCTTGGTTAATGTACCATGTAACTAGTAATTTTTAGAAATATATCTTTCCCCCTTTATTGTTGGGAAATAGGATGAAAACTGTCATGGGCTTTGGGATTAGCTCGTGCGAAAATAGCAAACTTTCAAGACTTAAGACATTTTGCCTAGCTCATCCATATCCAGACTATGCTTTCCCCTTGTCACAACGACAATGCAAAAGATCTAAAACCATCCCAATGCAAAACAATGAAAGAAAAGCATTCAACACAAGATAAAAAGTCCAGATGTATCGGTGGGGAAAGCTCCCAAATTACTTTATCAATCATCTCCGCAATTAAAAACTCAAAGTGAATCCATGTTGAGAAATACAAATCACCCCAATATTGTATCTAAGCTAATCAATCTTAGTCAATACTTATTACAATGCAATGTAGAGCTTCCAGCTCAATACAAAATACAACAAGAATTCACTAGCTCAGCAAAGGAAGAAATTTGCAGCTCTGCTCCTTTCGCTCCTTCGCAATTTGAACTCCTATTGCTCCAAAATCTCGCATCCTTCATATGCAAGAATGAAAAAAGTCTCCACTTTACATACAAGATGCTTTGGATCACGTGCTCTCTAGATTTAGGTCTGCACCAATATCAACGACACACAAAATCAATTAAATGTGTAGCCATTAACTCCGCTACACTCCAACAGTCAAAATTTGTAAGTCAGCATAGCTTACATGGCCAATGCAAGACTAGCACGCCAAAGCATACATTACCATTAACGATGCCTTAAACTTAAAAAATCCAAAGTTGGCTTGCCAAGAGCATCCCTCGATGAGACCCATTGCACATAACTCAATCTCCAAAGCATAACGTCTATGTCGGCCCAAAATGACACTTAGACAAAATTCTCAAAACAACTCAAGTTGGCTCTCCAAGTGCCCCGTTGAAGTCAGCTCATGTCGGCTCGAAGGCTAGACCCATTACATCCTCCCCCACTAAACTAGTGGCGACCTCCCTGACACTTGTACGTCTATAGGGCTACGATGTTTGGGAGGTGAATCTAAAGACTCACTTCTATTGAGAAGAGTTCCTTCTGTCAAGGAACTCCATGATCTTTTGTTCATCTCTCCACAACATTTCACCACACTTCCAAGTCACAGTCTTGTGAGCATATCCTTCAAACATGACCAAGAACTATTGAAAAACCCTCTTTCCATGTCCTCTAGCCCGCATTGCAAGAACTTCATTCACCCGCTTTCCCAAATTGTCAACTACATTAGTTGGACCTCTAGTTGGAATATTTCTCACTAAGTCTTCCTCATCAGGATGGTGAGGCCTTAACTGAGAAACATGGTAGACTGGATCCACTCCCAAATGTAAAGGCAATTTGAGCTTGTATGCTACAGAGCTAATCTTCTATACCACCTCAAATGGTCCATCAAATCTCCTCACCAATGAAGTGCTCAAAACTTTGGGCACCTTGAATTAGATCAGGTCCATTTGCAACAATACCCTATCTCCAACATTGAACTCAAGTTTTCTTCTATGCAATTCAACAAACTTCTTCATCTTGTCTATTGCTTTGGTCAAGTGATATCTTGCCAAATCAACACGTTCATTCCAAGTTTGCAACAACTTAGCTACACTGACATCTGCATTTTGATATCTCTTCATCACCATATGAGGGGTGAGATATTTTTGTCATGTCGCCAACTTGAATGAGCTATACTTCGATGATTCACTCTTTTGCAAGTTGTATGAGAATTGGGCCACATCAAGCAACTTGGACTAGTTGCACTGATCGGATGCCACAAAGTGACACAAGTAGTCCTCAATTATTTCATTAATCTACTCTATTTGTCCATCAGTTTGAGGATGGAAACCCGAACTCATCAAGATTTGAGTCCCTACAATGCTCAGGGCTATACCCCAAGCCTTCACAATGTTCTTGAAGAATAGGTTGGTCGCATCCTAAACTGTGCAAGGCTATCTACAAGGTATAAAAACAACATACTTATTGAACCTATCAACAATGACCATTATGCTAGTGAATCCATCCACATTAGGGAGATGACATATAAAATCCATACTTATGCTCACCCAAGGTCAAATCAACATTGGAAGTGGTTGCAACAGTCCTGCCGGTTGCAACTTCACTTATTTATCCTGTTGGCATGTGAGGCAAGTTCTCAAATACTTTTCAACATCATCTTGCATGTTTGGCCAGTAGAATCCAACCTCTAAAAAATCCAATGTCCATTTCTGACTTGGGTGTCCTTCCCATATTGAATCGTTACACTTTTGCAAAACTTCCTTGTGAAGTTCTTTCCATCTCAGAAGGTAGACTCGACTGTCTGCATCATACAAAATCCCGTCTTTCATAAATAATCTCCTTGTCCATCTAGCTTGAACTTGGAGTACAACTTGCCAAGCCTGAGAGTTATTTTCTAATCCTTCCTTGATTTGCTCAACCATATCATCAACCATTACCACTCGGCTTTCCCCCAAGGTCTGTAATGCACCGAGTTGATATTTTTGGCTCAATGCATCCACTACCACATTACAATGCCTCGGGTTGTACACAAGCTCAAAGTCAAATTCAGCCAAGAATTCTTACCATCTAGCTTATTTCAGAGTCATCTTCGACTAATTATTTAAGAAAGTTGAGCTGATATTGTTTGTCTTCAAAAAAAATGACACACCCAACTAATAGTGCCTCCAAACTCAAAAACAATGAAAAATTGTGGTCATCTCCTTCTCATGGGTGGAATAGTTATTTTCTCTATCATTGAGATTTCTAGATTAAGAAGAAATTAGATTCCCATCCTGCATGAGTACACCTCCAATCACATAGTCTGATACATCGGTCTGAGCTTCAAAGGGTTCCCCATACCTTGATAAAGTAAGGACTGGCTCCTCAGTGAGCTTTGCCTTCAACAGTTTGAATGCCTCATGCTACTTCTCATTCCACTTCTAAGCTCTATCTTTTTTCAACAAGTCTGTTAGTGGGCCAGTTATCTTGGAGTAGCACACTATGAACTTTTGGTAGTAGTTGGCTAGCCCAAGGAATTGTCACACTTCATGCACATCCCTCAATGACTCTCAATTACAGATCACAACTAGCTTCTCTAGATCTAGTCAAATCTGACCACATCCCAAAAAGTGACCAAGGAATGGCACCTCATCCTGTGTGAAGACACATTTCTCATTCTTGACAAAGAGCTTATGCATCTACAATAGCCTGAACACCTCACCCAAGTGTTCTTTGTGCTCATCTAGACTCTTGATATACGCTAGAATATCATCCAAATACACCACAACACAACTATCCAAAAGAGGCCTAAACACATAATTTATTAAAGTGCTAAAAGTTGCGGGTGCATTTTTTAGTCCAAAAGGCATGACAAGAAAATCATAACTTCCATACCTAGTTGTGATAGCCATTTTGTCCTCATCACTTGGGGCTATCCGAATTTGATCATACCCATGTCGCAGATCAAGCTTGCTAAACACTTGTGCTTCGACCAGCCTATCAAAGATATTTTCTATGAGGGGGATTGGGTACTTATTTTTTATAGTTAGCTTTTTCAAATCTTTGTAGTCCATGCAAAGGTGCAAAGTTCCTTCCTTCTTCTGTTGGAATAGAACTGAGACAGCATACAAAGAATGGGATGGACATAATAATCTGACATCCACAAGCTCTACAAGCTGCTTCCTCATCTCATCCATTTCTAGTCAGGAGAGGTGATATAGAGATTTTGCTAGAGGTCTTGCCTGTTAGGAATAAGGTGTCTCAACCTTGGATAATTCCTATTCTTATTATTTGTTTTGTAAATGTATTTTTTGCAAATAATGTAATTAAGTGTGAGTGTACATGTCTAGTTGGCATGTTGATGTGTCACTCCACTTGATGTGTCGACATCTTGTGCGTAAGGAGATCATGACTGAAATGGTCATGATGGATTCCTATGACGTGTAAGAACTATTTAAGGAATGTGCTATGACAGGTGTAAGAGCATCTTATGACTTGGGCCTATTTGGGCGCCCAAGAAGAAGTGGTTGGTGTGTGTAAGAGAATATGCCAAAAATAGGTTGGTATGACAGATTCTCTTACACTTCTCTTGTGACCATTATTTTTGGCGGATTCTATGACAAGCTGTCATAGTCTATTCTAGGGATGGACACCTATTCTTGGGATTGCATGTAACAACTGTGTACATGTGGCTTTGTGCATGGGTCTTGGTGGTTGTTCCTATTTTTGGGTCTAGAGGAGTCTATATATATGATGCTGCTCCTATGGGAGAGATATAACAAAATTTAAGTCTTGTTGGCTTTGTCTCTCATTTCCTGAAAGAACTTGCATTGCAAGTGTATTGTAATCTTTGTGTTGAAGATAATACATTGTGCAGGTTTTGGAGTGCTGGGGTTTTTTACCGAAAGGTTTTCCCCAGGGTATATCATTGTGTCATTCTCTATTTTTTCTGTATGTATGGTATGTGGTTGCAATATCTTTGTTAAAGTAGTTAACGAATCTGAAATTGTAAGGACTTATAAGAATTTGCACAATACTCTCCTATAGAGATTAGCGTAGGAAGCTGTTTCCGCACCTGAGTTTCCTTACATTGCCCTACTTTCTAATTTGATCCTATGATCCACATTCCTTCTCGGTGGTAGCTTGGTAGGAAGCTTGTCTGCCATCAGATCTGCATACTTGGTCAACACATCATGAACCACTGAGGTGTTAGAGATCCTAGAGGTCTCTCCTTCATCCCAACCTCCATGTAGAGATGCCAAGTATTGATTGACTCTTCATTTTTTCCATCTCACTTCATGCTTAGTGCGCTTAAGACCCATTCTAAATCTTTATACAGCATTATCAGGATCATACATGCCCCCATCGGATGTAAAATCATAATGAAATCCAAATGAGGAATCACCACTATCTCTTGCCTTATGAAATCTTATTAAAGTATCAAATCAAATTTCTTCATTTTGATTGCCATAAGATCTATTGTGCCCTGCCAAGGACCAATTTGTATCACTGCATTAAGGATATCGTCAGTAACTCATTGCGTAGGAATAATAACAACCTTGAAACATGTCTCCGTCAGCTCCATACTCAGTCCAAGAACTTTAGCTTGGTGAGCTAAGATGTAGTTGTGTGTTGCACTAGAATCCACCATGGCTATGACTTTATGGCCTCCAAAGAAAGTTTCCACATAGCACAACTCATGTAGATATGTAGTGTGTGGGCTCTCCAAATTCTACAAAGTGTTAAGGATCTGTAACCCTCCCATCTCTCATATCTTCTTTTCTTCACCTAAAATTGCATTGACTCTAGCCCAATCAAGATACTCCTGAACCCAATGATTTGGGCGACCACATATGAAATAGTTCCACTCTTGATCCCTCTTCTTCTCTTTACGAACTGAGTCTTTCTTCTTCGAAGAGTTTCCACCATTTCCCTTAGGTTTTTTTTCCCTTTGAATCATCATTTTGACTTGAAGCATTCTGCTTGTCATTTTTCCAAAACTGCATCTTCTGATCAAAGTTTTCAGATCTAGCTCCCCCAAAACCTTCCACAGTGTCACCCTTGTAATCCAACAACCCATCTACTATAGTCACGGCCTCGACTAAGGTTTGAACCTTTTGGCGCCTTAACTCTTCAGCTGCCCAAGGCTAAAGGTTATTCATGAATAAGTACACTTTCTCAAAGTCATTCAGTTTCATGCATTCAAGATCCAAGACTTAAAATGCTCAAACATAATCACAAACTTTGCATGTGTGCTTCAATTCATCAAATCTCACGTGGATCACCCAATTCAAGTTGCGAGGTCGGAATTGGTTTTCAAGAATTGCCTTTAGCTCGATCCATTTTTTAATGGACTTGACTGGCTTTTCAGCTCATTCATCAACTAGATGCATTCTCCACCAAAATTTTGCACTCCCCATGAAGTATGGAGCCATGTTCTTGACTTGGGATTCATCATTCAGCTCCGATGTTCCCGACAAGAACTCTTCTATATCCCAGAAGAAGTTTTATTGGGCTTTATCATCGCAATCTCCATCATAGGTGCTGATCAGAGCTGATTTAGGTCCTTGAAATCCTCCCAACAATGCATGATGAATCTATTGGCCTTCTTTTAGAAATTTGACTTCCTCTTGCAGCGAATCTATCTACTTGGCCAACCTTGTCAACTCATCATTCACATGATCCTCTAGACTAGAATTTTCCACAATGTCTAGCTAGACCTCATGATCTTGTAGCCAATCTTTATGCTTTAAAGTTCCATGCCTAGCACGACCACCATAATGACCTTGCGGTTGATCTACATCATACTGACTATCTATGTCAACCTTACTGCTCTCAAATCAGATCTTCAAAGCAATGCTTTTCTCTAATACCAACTGTCATGGGCTTTGGGATTAGCTTGTGCGACACTGGAAAACTTTCAAGACTTAAGGGATTTTGCCTAGCTCGACCGTATCTAGACTACACTTTCCCCTTGTCACAATGGCAATGCAAAAGATCTGAAACCGTCCTAATGCAAAATAATGAAAGCAAAGAATTCAACACAAGATAACAAGTCCAAATGTATTGGTGGGACAAGCTCTCGAATTACTTTATCAATTGTCTCTGCAATTACAAAGTAAAAAAGAATCAATGTTGAGAAACATAGATCACCCCAATATTGTATCTGAGATAATCAATCTTAGCTGATACTTATTACAATGCAACATAGAGCTTCCAGCTCAATACAAAATACAATAAGAATTCATTGGCTCGACAAAGGAAGAAATTTGCATCTTTGCTCCTTTCGCTCCTTCGTAATCTGAACTCCTATTGCTCTAAAATCTCGCATCTTTCATATGAAAGAATGAACAAAGGCTTCACCTTATATACAAGATGCCTTGGATCATGTGCTCTCCAGATTTAGGGCTGCACCAATATCAATGACACACAAAATAAATGAAATGTTTAGCCATTAACTTTGCTACACTCCAATGGTCAAAATCTACAAGTTAGCCTAGCTTACATGCCCAATGCCAAACTAGCACGCCAAATCAAATGCTAC
>BSBK01008029.1:77500-190000 GCA_027943335.1 Chamaecyparis obtusa
TTTCTCCTCCCTTTATCAACTGTCCAATCTGCCCGTAACCCCGCTGATTTTACTCCCAAATCTTCACATGCATGAAGGAGATTATGATTCGGTTGTTAGCGTCCCTTAGTTCCTCTAAAATATCTCCTCCTCATTCACTTACACTGCGCACATATTTCTCCTGATTTTTCCCCTATGTTCTCCAATTTGTTGAGTCTCCCTTTTATTTTTATCACTCCCTGCATTGAAAAATGTTAGTTTTCGATGGGAATTTCCCTTAATTTTCTCCTTCCTTCACACATACACCTTTTTCCATGTGTTCACTTCTCCTTTATTCCGTGTTAACCATGGAGAGGCTTCCATATGTGAACATGGACTTACAACTCTCCTTCGTACTAAGTGATAACTCCCAGCCTTCCTTCCATTATGCATACAGTTGACTATGAATGACAAGTTGTGTTACGTTAAGTTAACATTTTGAATCACCCCACTGACGCACGATTTGAAGTTCTCTAAAAATATTAAATTTATTTCTTAGAATTAATAAAATATTTGAAGACATTGTAATAATCATATAAATACAATTAGCACTTGCACCAATATAGTAAAATATAGTAAAATATGCTTTGTGTAATATATTTGACGGCAAATAAATAGTCCAAAGAAATGCACATTGGCTTTCAAAAATTATCTTCCAATTTTGAAGATCAACCTTTTGTATTTTAACATTTACTCTTTAAAATATCCTAATCAAATTTGTCAAAAATTATCTTTCAATTTTGATGAGCAACCTTTTTTGTAATCTTGTTTGTTCTTTTACATAAATTTAATTTATAATTTATAATTTTATTTTTTAATCTAATTTACAATTTTTTATTTTATTTTTTAATCTAAATTTATTTTACATAAATTTAATTTGTAATTTTTTTATTTTATTTTTTAATCTAAATTTTAAGTAAATGACATTTGGTTATGAGAATCCGAATTCCACGGCGTACACCAACATCCTCCAGACCATGCCAAAATATGGAAGTGAATTGTTTGACAGTGTACAAGTATAATGTAAAAGAAATGTTGTTTAGAAGTATAATGTAAAAGAGCATTCAAAGACATTGTGATATTGCTATCAGGATTCAACTGTGTAGTTTTTGAGTCAAACTCATTGACGCATGTTTCATGAGTAGTGGCTCACACAAACCCATCTCTCATGAGAATGAATGGAACACTTAGCACTCATTGGATCTAGGTGATGCTCACAAAGGTGAAGCACCAGGACTTCCGAGGAGGTCACCCATCCCAGTACTACTCTAGCTTGAGCGCGCTTAACTACAGAGTTTCCTCCATGGTGAAACCCACTCTTCTTGTAACCTCATTTGCAAAACCTTCACCAAGTGTTGTGCCTTATGAACCACTGATTAGAAAGCCCCTTAAGCTCATCAATTGATAAGTAAGAGATATTTTCAACAACAAGTCAAATTGTGATATTGCTATCAGGATTCAACTATGTAGTTTTTGAGTCAAACTCATTGACCCATGTTTGTGTGAGCCACTACTTATGAAACATGGGTCAATGAGTTGACTCAAAAACTACATAGTTGATTCCTGATAGCAATATCACAATTTAACTTGTTGTGAAAAATATATCCTACTTATCATTCAAAGAAATGTTGTTTAGAAGTATAATGTAAAATTCCACATCCTTTGCCAACATCCTCTCTACCTGCCACAATCTCGAAGCCTTGATTGGGGAATGGATTTAGTGATAAGGCTTTGAAAACTTTCAAATAAATTGCACTTTGAAAATATAAAGTTGATTTTCACTACATCTTCCCCTATTCCTACTACTTGTACCAGTATGAAAATTTTAAAATAGGAAAAATGAATAGTTCACTGTACACTCTTCAACAAAGACTCGGAGAATGACATTAAGAGAGTTTTTGACAATGTTTGCCAACAAAAATAGAAGAAATTTTTTAAATTTCTAATAGAAGCCAAATCTACATCCCACACATTTCCATACAAATGGCAGGGGATTGGTGAATCTTTTCAGGCTTAAATTGGCGGCGACTTCAAATGCCTCTGCGAATTCTGGAAGTGGGAGAGAAATGTCAAGGCAAGCGGGGTCCATGCCAAATGCCACCTTACAAATGTTGTCGAAGGAAAATCGCCTGAAGACGTCCTGCATATCCACCCGACTCTGATCCCTAGCCGCTTTTCTGAGGAGCGGCAGGAGGCGATGGGCGATTTCGCCCTACACGCTCTCTACAATGAAGTCACGCAAAGAGCTGGTGCTGAACTCATAATTGGCAACTCGTCTCTGCAATTTCCAGGGTGCCCCGTCGGCGTTGAATATTCCATTACCGAGCAGATCTTTGAGGAGGAGCCTGAAATAGTTGCCCTTTGGGTGATTCTCAAAATGGGTCTTGAGCAGGTGCTCCACATTGCCTAGATCAGCGGTGATAACCACCTTTACACCGGGGCACTAAAAAGAGATTGTGTTGGAAGGGGCATGTTGGACAACCTCCGTCAACCATTCTAAGAGCCGGGTTCGGTTCTTCAAGAAAGCGAACCATGAACCCACAACCGGATAAGATGTAGGCACAACATTTTCGTCTCTCCGACTTATGAGTGCGTAGATGATATAACCAACAATCAAGCCAAGGACGGGAAGGCTTAAAGTAGATTTTCTATAACAGTATTAATTTAGACATCAATTCTTGCATGAAATTCTAAGGATTTTTTAAAGTGATTTAGAACTTATACTAATCCAATTTAAGAGAGGATAAAACACAATTTATTTGAAATATTTTTACGAAAACTAACATAGACGTCACGAATTTTAACAGATTATCCAAATCATACATGGCTGTCAATACCACAACTGTGTGGGAAGGTCATCCAATCAAACCCATACCCAACAAATACCTTTACTCAAAGCCTTCTGTCCACACCTACACACATTACCCTGTCTTTCCAATGTACCCTTTCAAGAGTTGACATGCATGTTCAGATAAGTCAAAAAAAAGCCCTATAGAAATAATTGTAGCTTGAATTTTTGCAGTCCGTACTTTGAGACAACACAATGCCAAATATACAAAATATTTAGCTAATACTGATTAAATTACAGATAAGCGCATTTGTGACAAAATCCACAAACATTACATGTCCGGCCAAAGAACCACAAAGGTCCTCCACAACAGCCTAGAATACAGTCACGTTCCTAAGGAGTAGGAGCTGTAAAAGTTCCCACTACTGCCTCTACATGAACTATTATTGGCTGGGAAGAGTCGGGCCACCCATTTTCCTTATACATAGTCTACTTAACATGGAACTGTCTATAATTGAGGATTAGAGTCTAGCGATAAATCTCAGGGAGTATATGTTCAATAGAAAAGGTTATAAATGTTATAAACTTTTGGATTTTAGATTAGAAATGATATAGAGCTGAATGCTACAGAATGATTTAAAAGTTTAGGATAGAAGCTGCAAAAAAATGTTAAAAATTCATTCAAACACCATCCATATACCCTTACGGCCTATCGCTGTGTGGCATTATGAAAATTGTCTTCTCCACCGTGCACCTTTACCACTGTCATTCTCTTTATAACCTGCAACCTTACAACACCTCAGGATTGGAAGATTTGAGAGTAAATAGTATAATAGAAAAATACTAAAAACCTCCCTTTCACCTTTCAATGTATTTACACTACCATTTTCTCTTTTCCAGTCTGTAACAAGACTCTAAGCCTGTGGGCGCGGAAGAAGTTGTTGACGAAATCTGCAACTGTAAAGACTTTAACGCACTTGTCACATCTATATCTGGAAATGCAGTTACTGCGCCGCAATCGGACAGAACAATTTCGGATAGTTTCTTGCATCCAACGAGGAGCGGTGGGGCAGCCATCTTACAACAATTTTCGAGGACAATACTCTCGAGCTCCTCGCATCCTGTACATCAGAGAGCCCCTGCACTTTATCGCACATCCTAAATTTCACTTTCTTCAAATACGGAAAACCTTTTAACAATGGGAACTCTAACAAGGAAGGACAACTAACATTAATCTCTTTGAGACGAGAACATGTCGTAAGATCTCCCAGCTGACTGATCACCTGGTTGACTGCAATTTTGATCTCAAGATATTGTAGCCCAGTGAAGCTGCTTAGCTTGGGAAGCTTTAACGCTTTACCTAGCCCTCTAATCCGTAGCCACGCTAGGTTTTGCAAGTTTTCCATCCCGTCAAGTGCTGAAAGGACTCTGCAATCGTGTAATTTGACACTTCTCAGACTATCCATCCTGCCCAAGTCAAACTTGTTCACATTCTTCACACCTATGAGCTGAAGCATCAACAGATTTTCAAGAGACTTCAGAACGATCTCGGACGGCTTTCGATACTTGCATCCCTCCAACTTAACCAATTCAAACCCTACATTGTCCTGTGAAATAAACCCTCGTGGTTTGTCGCCCTCGCAACATAGCCATCTCCCTATTTCTTTTTCTTTGCTTTCAGTGAACTCAATATATACGTCGTGTTTATGAATCTCAGGTTTAAATTCTTCAATACAAGCCATCTTACACAGCTCTTCAACCTAAAACCACATATAAATTAAATGTTTAATGGTTTTCAATTAAACGTTTAATGGTTTTCAATTAAACAACCAAATAATAAACAAAAAAGGTTTAAAAGAAAATATTCAACTCACTGCTTCCTCAACAAACTTGATATCTTCGTTACAACTTATTGCAAGCCACTCAGTAACATTGTGGGGAGAAATGTTGGGGGGTATATATAGGCTGAGAAGCATGAATATGGTGCAATGTTTGGGCTTCATGTCATTAAAAGCTTTGTCCAGCAATTCGAACACATCATCCAAACCATGTAAAGATCGGTCTGCCAAGGCATCTATCTCAGCAACCCATTTTAACAAATTCGAGCCATATTTACAGGAGAGGTACCTACCAAAAGCTTTTAAGGCTAACGGATGAAATCTTCGACCATTGACACCACTGAGCTCTTGGAAAGCACATCTGTTTGCACACCTCAAAGCAAAAATCTCCAACAGCCACTGACCTGTCCGCCAAAAACTCCATCAAACCTGCCTCGTCTTTTGCCATAGTCGAACATTTTCTGAAGGCAAACAACCTCTGAATGCAATTGATGCTCCTCAGAGACTCTCATACATGCACGGCTAAGAATTTACTCCCCCACTCCTCACATTGGCGTTAAATGAGGGAGAGTGGTTTGTTAAGCCTCTACCGCTTGTTGCTAACTGACAGTAAAACTGGTCGGAATTTGTTTTACTGATCAGAATTTGTTTTCCATATCAGACAATTCCATCTGGGCGATGCCTACATAAAAAATCCTATCGGCTTAATAATTCATCTTGACTAAATTCAAACGATCAAAACTAACATAAATAAGGAAGTTAAACAAATTTCATTTCTCTTGATGTATTTATTATTGACTTAACACAGTCGATATCTCATGCAAGAAATTAAATTTTTAACACACACACAAGGAGACTCATGTATAAGAAAATAGAAATCTACTTGGTGTGTGCTTGCAACCAATCTTATTCTAATCTCATCACTGCCGACAAGATAAATCACTCTACCTCAATCACATTTCTATCTTCGTCTCCTGTCATGCATGCTCAAACTCAAAATATCATCAGTAGGTTAGTCTCATTAAACCCATAAATAAAATAAAATTGCATAACTTATTCAACATTTCAATTTCCTCATCAATAATAACTCATAAACATATTTCATATTGCATGTAAAATTCCACATATAACATCATACTTTCATTTCATTTTATTTATTTCATGATATAATAATTAGAAAAGAACATAAATAAAACTATGTCTAATCATTTATTTAATACGACTTAGGACAACAACATTCAACCAAGTCAACATAAGTCTAAAACCATCACACAATAATCCTAAAATCTAGGAGAACCAAATTAGGTTATGATATCCCTCCCCTCTAAGAGGAGACATCGAAACAATGTCTTATGAAATCATACAAACAGGTCCAAACAAAGCGTTAAAACATAAAAATATCATAAATAAAGTCTAAGAAAATAACTACAAAAATGATCTATGCATGACTTTTGCATCTTCCCAAGTAGAATTGTCAATAGAGAATTAGTCTCATTGGACCTTATATTGCACTATATCTCTATCACACACCTTGATGGTACAGTGATCAATGAGGCAAGAAAGCTGCACAAGCACCACCCCCAGATCTTGAACTTGTAATGCATGCCTATCTAGAATATGAGATGCATCTGGATGGTAGGGCTTCAACAAAGAAACATAGAAAACATTATGGATTTGGGCAAGAGCGTGCGGTAGAGAAAGTATGTAAGCAACGGGGTTGATAACCTCCAAAAAATCAAATGGACCAACATATCTTAGTGCAAGTTGAAGACTTGCCAAAAGAAATGGAGCTTTTATGTGGTCTCACATGCAACAATACCTTGTCATCTTCTTGAAACTGCCTAAAAGTGTGGTTTCTATCTGCATAGCATTTTTCCCTATCAGTTGCTTCCTTCAGCTAGACCCTAATCAAGGTCATTTGTTCTTCCATTTCTCTCAACATATCAGGACCAATAATGATCATGTCCTCTACTCTATCCCAACTGATAGGAGTACCAAACTTCCATCCATAAAGTGCCTCAAATGGTGTCATTCCCAAAAAAGCATGGTAAGAGTTGTTATAGGAAAACTCCACCAATGGAAGATACTCTTCCCACTTGTTCTGTTGATCCATGCAATACATACAGAGTAAATCCTCAATCATTTGATTCACTCTTTCAGTTTGTCCATCTGTCTGTGGATGATAAGCGGTACTAAAATTCAACTTAATTCCTAAGGAATCATTCAAGGTTGTCCAAAACCTTGATGTCATCCTAGTGTCTCTATTGAATATGATAGTCTTAGGTACTCCATGCAATTTGAAAATCTCCTAGAAAAACTTCTTGGCCAAAGCCAAAGATCCATCTCTCAAGCTCCCTAGAATAAAGTGAGCTACCTTGGTTAGTTTATCAACTACAACCAACATGTCTACATCATTTCATGGGTAAAATTTGGATGAAATCCATACTGATGACTTGCCATTTATACTCTGTTATATCATGTGGGTACAAAATTCCTGCTGGGTGGACATGTTCAGCCTTAACTTGCAGACATTCTAAACACTAGGATACAAAATCTATCACATAACGCTTTAGCCTTGGCCAAAATACGACCTAAAATCAACAATAATCTTGTTTACCCTTGGATGTCCTGAAAATGGAGTACAATGCATCTCCTCCTAAACCAACTTCCTCAACCCTTCTTGGTCGGGAATATACATCCTGTCTTGATATCTCATGATACCATCATCCTCAAAAGTGTATCCATTGGATCTACAAGTAATGTTGACTTGATGTGATGTCCTCTATCTCAGAGATCAAATTCAATAAATACACAATGAAAATAAATAAAATATTATTGACAATAATATATTATTAATTATTTATAATAATAATAAATGAATGAATGAATAAAATAATAAGTTATATAATAATGAAAAAATATAATACATTAGCAATATATTATTAATATAAAAATATATATTATTCATATAGATAAATGATATAATAATATATTGTTAAGATAATTGATATATCATTATAAAGAAAGAGATTTTAATAATTAATAATAATAAAATATAAATAAATAATGTAATATAATAAATTGTAATACTAAATTTATTTGATCTTCATTTTATTAGTTAACAATGTTATTAATGAATAATTAAGATTAGTAAATATTGATTAATGGAACAAACATTGATAATCAATATATTATAATTATATTATTAATAATAAATATAAATAAAAACCAAATAAAATAGCATTTCCAATAATGAAAATAAGTAAAGGACTAAGTAATAAACTAAGTCGAACACCAAACGACCTGTATTATTACATTAACCGAGAGACACTAAATTGATACTAGAACCTTATGAATGACGTGCCTATTTGAAATAGCATTGCAAGTAACATGTCTATTCCAAATAAGCGCATATAATATCTGATCCTTTAGTGACATGAATGGAGGGGAGGAAAAATGGGAAAAAAGGGATAGAGAGAACGCGAGCATCCAAACCGAGCGTCACCGAATAGGGAGGAGTCATCTTTGAATACAAGGAAAGATATTTGTGGAAGTGATCATTACATTAATTTGGAGATTAATCATAATCTGTTGGTTTAAATCACCAAACTTATTTATCTTACATACAAAAAACAATTTATCAAACCACTATACAGACCTTGCAATAATAGAAGTATTAAGCTGGAAAATCATTCATCGATCGAATTCTTGGTGACTAATTCAAAATTTCCACATTTATATTGCATACAAAAATCTTGTCGGAGCAGAGTATGTAAATGAATGAACGTATTCTATTGGCCTCAATTTCTAGAAAGCAATGTTTGGGCCTATTATATATTAATCTATTGAATACTAATAAGATGGAAGATCATTATCAATAAACACTTATATATAACCGATTGGATATGCACTTGTGAGAATTATTCAGTGGAATGATCATAATTCTAAATCTAAGATAACACTATTGATGGTAAAGGAGGAAAGCATATATCAGACACAACATCGTCATTATTGTTGCAAATTAATATATCTGGATCAGACTCAGAAATGATATCGCTATAAGCAATAATACGGAACAAACATTGCATGGTTTTTAAGTGTTTATATAAAGATAGAAAAACCATAATGCTATAGGCATTATCATATTATATCTCATTGCATATTTGTGTTGCTACGTTTGACATAGAAGAGATACCAAGTGATCATTGCACTTAATGCAATTATATCAATTCGCTCAAGCATATTCTTAATTGTACAAATCAGAGATAGAAAGTGGCACTAGTCACTATCAGTTATTATATAATTATATTCATATTATAAATTACATAAGTTCATAGCAAAATCAGATATTGTAATTCTAAGGAATTTAATAAATTGTCTCATAATTCATAGTCATCCTAACTGGGGACATTACAGTGGTATCAGAGCATAATCCTGCCATCCTATGGAAGGTAGTTTATGCAAACATATAAATGGAAGAAAGACACAAAAGCTATGGTCAAGCAGTTGGAAAGTGAACTAAGAAGCTTCATGGAACAAACCAATGAGAGATTTGAGAGAACTAACCAATTAATTATCCAAGTCATTCAAAATATGAACAATAGCCATCGTAATGAAAGACACATCCCTAATACAGGAAGAGATACCCATTGCAATCATTTGGAAAATGAACATTCAACTCAAAGCTCTGCACTCAGGCCTACCATTTTGCCTTTCCTTCCAAAAGAAGAACCCAATTTTGAAGAGGAGGAACCAACCACAAATAGTGTGGAAGAATAGGCCCAAATGTATGCAAGGTTAGAACCAGCAATCTAGCAGCTTATTCCCTTTAAGGAATATTATGAGACCAAAACCATGGAAAATATAAATAGAAGGAAGAATCATGCCGATAAGGACCTTAAATCAAGGATAAGTAAGTTGTCCCTACCGTGTTTTAAGGGATCAAGGAAGGAAACCACTCAATCATGGGTCCAAAAACTAGATACATATCTATCCTTTAGCCCCATGACCGAAGAAAATGTCATTAAATTTGCCATACTCCATTTAACTGGGTCAGCCCACAATTGGTGGAGCCATGGTCTCACTACTCTAGGCCATAAAAATATCATGAACTATAATGAATTTACTCAAAGACTCGTGAGTAGATTCGACCAAAGAGATCCTGAATGGTACTTTCAAGAGTTAACCTGACTTAAACAAATAGGGACCATAGAGGAATTTGGAAATCAATTCCAAAGTCTATTTGTTATGGTTATGAATCTATCCCAAAGGAGACTCACTTATATGTTTATTGAAGGGCTTAAAGACTCCATCAAAACTATAGTAAATCCTCTAGAGCCTCAAACATTAGAAGAAGCAATACAAAAGGCTAAGAAGGTTGAATCAAATTCTTCAAAAGAAAGATCTAAGAACTTTTCAACCAAGGAAGAACACAAGCGTGAAGATACAAGGAAAGACTATAGAGAGAAAGAATGTTATTTCTGCAAAGGACAATGGAGTAGGGGACACCAATGCCGAAGCAAGGAAGATCTTAAACAAAAAGATGTATTAAATGAAGGATTTTGTTTCAAATGTAGAAGCTCTTGGGAACTAGGACATAAGTATGAGAAGAAGAGTCAACTACATAGATTAGAAGAAACACTTAGAACATAAGAGGAAGGGAGTCCACATAAGAAAGAAAAAATTAATCAAGGGAGTCTTAACATTATCCAATCTAAGAACGAGGGAATATGAGGCCACTAGAACTTTGAAAAAGTTCAACCATAGCCGTACTCTAATCTAGAGATTCATTTCAATGAAGAATGTAACAAAATTAAATAATATATATTTATGTAATCTATAATTTTTGTTGATTATTAATAAAATGTTAATTTTTAAAATAAGGGGAAAGAGTGGAAATCAAGGGAGAATCTGAAGGGAACCCTATTATAGTGGCAGTAAGGAAGAACCATATAAGGACATTCTACTACACTATAATTTAGGGAGAACAACTAAGGGCACCCTATTGTTAGCACCTTCCCAAGGCTGCAATTAAGGGTGAATCGCTAGGGAACCCTATTGCAGTAGTATGTAAGGGAGAACCGCTACAAGGGCACCCTACTGCTCTGTAATTAAGGGAGAATTGCTAGGGCACCCTATTGCAGAAAAGACCAAGACTGCAATTAAGGGAGAATCGCTAGGGCACCCTATTGCAGTAGCATGTAAGGGAGAACCGCTAGGGCACCCTATTGCAAAAGAGACCAAGGCTACAATTAAGGGATAATTGTGAAGGGAACCCCATTGCAACGACAATTAAGGGAGAACCACTATAAGGGTACCCTACTATGTTGCGATTGAGGGAGAACTACTAAGGTCGCCCTATTGCAAAAGTAGTTGAGGGAGAACTATCGAGGGCACCCTATTACAATAGTAGCTAGTTAAGGAAGAACTGCTAGTAGGGAACCCTACTACACTGCGATCATGGGAGAACTACTAGGACAACCCACTACAAGGTAGAGATTATATCTCTGAAGGCCTAGGAGCTATAGATCTATCTTCTAGGAAGGATGGATACGCCAAATTTTGGATATCCATAAGGACTTATGAGGATATATTTGTAATGAGATGGTGACATAGCTTGAGGACCATTCTAGAATAGCCATATGGTGACTAGAACCCCAAAAGATCATCCTAGAGAGCTTGTAACCTGATTATGAACTCTCCCTAAGGATTCAGAGCATTCATCAAGTCTCAACATGAAACAAGACAATACTTAATGAGAGGAGAAGAGAAGTACTATTGTACATCAAGATAAGTTCTAGTTTTGAATTATTCTTAGAATTTTAAATTGAATATTATGACAAAAAAACTTTAGATTTGAGAAAATTATACTTGTTAATGTATTGCAGTTCTAACCTCAAGTTGAAAATCTTGTTTAAGGATTGACACCATTTATATTGAAGGTTCACATTGCTTCAGGAAAAGCAATTTTGGGAAGGGTGGACTGTGATGTCCCCTATCTCAGAGATCAAATTCAATAAATACACAATGAAAATATATAAAATATTATTGACAATAATATATTATTAATTATTTATAATAATAAATAAATAAATGAATGAATAAAATAATAAGTTATATAATAATGAAAAAATATAATACATTAAAAATATATAAGGTTCTAGTATCAATTTAGTGTCTCCCAATTAATGTAATAATACAGGTCATTAGGTGTTTGACTTAGTTTAATCCTTAGTCCTTTACTTATTTTTCATTATTGGGAATGTCATTTTATTTAGTTTTTATTTATATTTATTATTATTATAAAATTATATATTATTCATATAGATAAATGATATAATAATATATTATTAAGATAATTGATATATCATTATAAATTATAAAGAAAAAGAATTTAATAATTAATAATTAATAATAATATAAATAGATAATATAATATAATATAATTGTAATACTAGATTTATTTGATCTTCATATTGTTAGTTAACAATCTTATTAATAAATAATTAAGATTAGTAAATATTGATTAATGGAACAAACATAGATAATCAATATATTATAATTATATTAATAATAATAAATATAAATAAAAACTAAATAAAATAACATTCCCAATAATGAAAAATAAGTAAAGGACTAAGGATTAAACTAAGTCAAACACCAAACGACCTGTATTATTACATTAACCGAGAGACACTAAATTGATATTAGAACCTTATGAATGACGTGCCTATTTGAAATAGCATTGCAAGTGACGTATCTATTCCAAATAAGTGCATATAAAATCTGATCCTTTAGTAAAACGAACAGAGGGGAGGAAAAACGGGAAAAAGGGATAGAGAGAACGCGAACATCCAAACTAAGCGTCACCAAATAGGGAGGAATCATCTTCGAACACAAGGAAAGAGATTTGTGGAAGCGATCATTACATTTATTTGGAGATGAATCATAATCTGTTGGTTTAAATCACCAAACGTATTTATCTTACATATAGAAAACAATTTATCAAACCACTATATAGACCCTGCAATAATACAAGTATTAAGCTGGCAAATCATTCTCACATCGATCGAATTCTTGGCGACTGATTGAAATTTTCCACATTTATATTGCATACAAAAATATTGTCGGAGCAGAGTATGTAAACGAAGGAACCTATTCTATTGGCCTCAATTTCTAGAAAGCAATGCTTGGGCCTATTATATATTAATCTATTGAATACTAATAAGATGGAAGATCATTATCAATAAACACTTATATAGAAACCGATTGGATCTGCTCTTGTGAGAATTATTCAGTGGAATGATCATAATTCTAAATCTAAGAAAACACTATTGATGGTAAAGGAGGAAAGCATATATCAGACACAACATCACCATTATTGTTGCAAATTAATATATCTCCAGATCAGACTCAGAAACCATATCGCTATAAGCGATAATACGGAACAAGCATTGCATGGTTTAAGTGTTTATATAAAGACAACAAAACCATATTTCTATAGGAATTGTCAATTATATCTCATTGCATATTTGCGTTGCTATGTTTGACATAGCAGAGATACCAAGTGATCATTGCACTTAAATGCAATTATATCATTTCGCTCAAGAATACTCTTAATTGTACAAATCAGAGATAGAAAGTGACACTGGTCACTGTCAGTTATTATATGATTATATTCATATTATCAATTACATAAGTTCATAGCAAAATCAGATATTGTAATTTTAAGGAATTTAATTAATTGTCTCATAATTCATAGTCATCCTAATTGGACATTACAGTGTATTTTATTAATAATTATAAATAATTAATAATATGTTATTGTTAATAATATTTTATTTATTTTCATTGTGTATTTATTGAATTTGATCTATGAGATAGGGGACATCAGACTTGACCATATCATAATGGTTATCACTTGAAAGATTCTCTAACACATGCTCTCTAAATCAAGTTCTAGAAGTAGATATAGAAGAAATGTGTCTTCTTTTGCTTAGAGAATTTGGTACTCTATTCTCTTTCCCTTTAGTGTACTCAATGCCAAAGTCACACTCAGTCAAAAACTCCAACCAACATCTCTGTCTAGCATTAAGATTAGGCTATGTAAAGATATACCTAAGTCCCATGTGATCTATCTTCAACTCAAACGGTTTATACAAAAGGTAATGTCTCCACATCTGATGAAGGGTGCTCCCCTTAATACCACAAACACATAACAGATATAGAGAAAAAACAACAATATGCAAAAACAGAAAATTAGCTTCTTATTATCTCCACAAATGTGGAATTACAAACTTTCAGAATTACAATATGCAAAGCCACATGGGCATTCCCTTACAATATTCTGTAGGACAAAGCCTCGAACTATTACCCAGATCAACTACCCAGAACTATTCTGAACTGCCTAAGACAATAATACAGCCTTCCTTATATAGGCAATTTTTTTCCACCGCCTGGGAAGGTTCCAGAATTTTAGCCAATAAGGCCGACCAAACTTAGAATTATTTTATTTTACATTTTATTACATCATAGTCGGCTCAAGATAACCTTTGAAACCCCAACAGAAATTTTGAAGAAAATTATTTTCTGCCATTTTAAGTGACCCAACTTCCGAAGACCATAAGTCATCACCAGTTGACCCGATCGGCTATTATAACCCCATTTCGGAAACGTCACGAAGCGCTCTACAGGCTTGACCCGCGCAAGCACCCGTCACCCAAATTTTTGACCTCATCCGGGGCCTCTAAAGCCTTCAAAACTGAGTTCAACGTTTCTGTACCCTGCTGCCAATACCGAAAATCTTCAATATCTTCCAATGTACACTTGACCTGGCAATGAAACTTTACTGGCAGACTTATATGACCAAAATGAACCTCCAAGAAAGAAATCAGATCATTCTGAGCACATACGAAAATTACCAAAAATAGTAACTTTCCACAAATAGCAGCTCTGCACAAGATAGCCCTTATTGAATTCAAAAATAGAAATATTTTTGGGTGATGCAAGATTGCTCTTACACCCAGGATGCTCCTGCATCAGACACCCAGGGTAATTTGAGAAGTGACCCTGTCATGACTCAGGTGTGCAGAGGAAAACCAAGACGGTTAACCTCCTCCTTTGTTAGCCATGATGAATCTTCAATAGGTCATCCTTTCCATTTGACCAACTACTCTTCATATGTCTAGTTCCTTGTGCTTCTGCCAACACGACTGTCCAGTATGTCTTCAATCTCCTTGATATCTGAACTGGTTGCTGGAATACTCCACTGTGCTGCTACAACCTCATCTTCAACACCTCCTTCATGATACTCTGTCAAATCTGAAATGTTAAACACTGGTGAAATATTCAGCTCAGTAGGCAATTCTACCTCATATGCATTTCCTGAATCATGTTTCTTCAGTATCTTACATGGCCCAAACTTCTTCATTTGCAGCTTGTTATATGTACCAACCGGAAATCGCTCCTTCCGCAAATGAACCATGACTTCATCACCAACCTGAAATTCCTTATACCTCTTTTTCTCATCTGCCTTAGCCTTATACTGTGCGTTCATCTTGGTAATATGCTTCCTCACCTCCCCATGGATGTTCTTCAAGTGTTCTGCAAAATCCTCAGCTTCAGCACTACTTATTTCTCCTTTATCCATCTTCCTCAATTCAGATGCATTTCTTGGACTACTTTCATATACAATCTGGAATGGTGATTTACCAATGCTCCTGTTGACAGAATTATTGTATGCAAATTCCGCCTGTGGTAAAATCAAATCCCATCCTGTTGGCTTATCTCCAACTAAATATCTCAGCAAATTTCCCAAACTCCTATTCACCCCTCTGTCTGTCCATCAGTCTGTGGATGATGTGATGAACTGAACTTCAAATCTGTCTTCAACTTCTTCCACAATGTACGTCAGAAATATCTAACAAACTTAGTGTCCCGATCTGAAACTATGGTCTTTGGCAAACCATGAAGTCTCACTACTTCTCTGAAAAACAATTTTACTACATGAACAACATCATTAGTCTTCTTGCAGGGAATGAAATGTGCCATCTTCGAGAATTTGTCAACTACCACAAAAATTGAATCGTGTCCCCGCTGAGTCCTCGGTAAACCAAGAACAAACTCCATACTGATATCCTCCCAAGGCTTCTCTGGTATAGGTAATGGTTGATACAACCCTGTATTCTGCTTCACTCCTTTCGCCATCTGACATACTCTGCAACTCTGTACAAACTTCTTCACATCTTGCTGCAACTGTGGCCAATAATAATTCTCACTAACCAAACCAAAAGTTTTATCACGACCAAAATGTCCAGCCAATCCTCCGCTATGCTTCTCCTTGATGAGATTCTCCCTCATAGAACTTTGGGGAATGCACAACTGACTTCCTCTAAATAGCATATCATCCTGGATGATGAAATCCAACCATTTCGTCCTGTCTAGAGTAACAGGTTCTGTACAATCTTTCCAAGCTTCACCAAAATCAGGATCCTCTGGATACAAATTCTTGAGTTCTTTGAACCCAACCACTTCAATCTGCATTTCTATCAGCAATAGTTGCCTTCTGCTAAGAGCATCTGCAACCCTATTAGACTTTCCACTCCTATGTTTCAAAACAAATGTATAACTCTGCAAAAACTCAACCCATTTCAAATGCCTTTGATTCAATTTTTCTTGACTATTCAAATATTGCAAAGCTTGATGATCAGTATACAAAACAAACTCTTTAGGAAGCAGATAGTGCTTCCACTTTTTCAATGCCTGAACTATAGCATAAAATTCCTGATCATAAACAAAATATTTCCTCTTGGCATCATTTAACTTCTCACTGAAATAAGCAACAGGTTTACCTTCTTAGCTCATAACAGCTCCTATTGCAGTACCACTAGCATCACAATCTACTTGAAACACCTTATTAAAATTTGGAAGTGCTAAAACTGGTTGTTCTGTAACTTTTTGTTTCAACAATTGAAAACTCTTTTCTGCCCCATTAGTCCACTTAAACTCTTTTCTATCCCCACTCATTGTTTCAGTCAAGGGTCCACAAATACTGCTAAAATTTTTGATAAACTTTCTGTAAAATCTAGCCAAACCATGAAAAGATCTTACCTCAGTAGCACTCCTCGGAGTAGGCCATTCAAGGATAGCCTGTACCTTCTCTGGGTCCATTTTTAGACTTTCTGCTGAAACTACAAATCCCAAATACACTAACTCTTTCTTCACAAAACTGCACTTCTTCAAATTAATCAATAATTTCTCTTCTCTCAGCTTCTCAAATACCATACGAATATGCATCATATGCTCATCCAATGTCTTACTAAAGATCAAAATATCATTTAGGTAAACAATGAACAACTTACCCAGAAATTCTTTCAGAACCTCGTTCATGAGCCGCATGAAAGTGCTCGGTGCATTGGTTAGCCCAAAAGGCATGACTAACCACTCATTCAGTCCTTCCTTTGTCTTGAAGGCAGTCTTCCATTCATCTCCCTCCTTGATCCGAATCTGATGATATCCACTTTTCAGATCTATCTTTAAAAAATACACAGCTCCACTCAAACAGTCCATAATATCATCCATTCGTGGCAATGGAAACCTGTACTTGATTGTGATCTTGTTTATTGCCCTAGAATCTGTACACATCATCCACTCTCCATTCTTCTTTGGTGCTAATACCGCCGGTACAACACAGGGACTCAGACTCTCTCGAATCAACCCCTTCTGTAACAGTTCATGTACTTGTCTGTTCAACTCCTCACTTTCTGCAGGTGTCATTCTGTGTGCTGCCTTATTCGGAAAACTCGCTCCTGGGATCAATTCCATCTGATGACTGATCTTCCTGACTGGTGGTAATCCATCAGGCACGTTATCAGATACAATATCCTGAAACTCATTCAACAAATCTGCAACTTCTACAAGAACATCTTCTACTTCCTCTTTACCAGCTTTTAGAATTAAAGTAAAACATACATGCTCATGCCTCATACCATCTAGGAAATTTCTTCCATCAAGAAAAGTTATCCTTGCATTACCACATACCTTTTCTTCAGTCTCCTTCAATGGTTTTAGTTTATGTCGCACTCCATCCTTTGTCAGGGAATAGGTATTCGCACGGCCATCATGTACAGCACATCTGTCAAATTGCCATGGTCTACCCAACAACATATGACATGCATCCATAGATATGATATCACACAATACCTCATCTTGGTATCCGCCAATCTTGAACTTCACCAGGCATTGTTCATTGACCATGACCTTGTGGTTATCCTGTACCCAGGCAATCTGATATGGATGTGGGTGTTTCTATCTTTTGAGCTTCAACTTTGTCACCATCTCTTCTGACACCAAATTGTCAGTGCTTCCACTATCGATAATCACATCACAACATTTACCTTCACACTTGCACCTGGTGCGAAACAGGCTCCTCCTTTGCTCAGGTTCATTCTCACCACTCAATAGGACTCTTCTATTAATCAACGTTTCTCCTCTTTCAGCATCTTCAAAATTTGTTAATCTGGCATCTTCATCTACATGTGCAACTCTGGCCTGGCCTTCATTTCTCCTGTCTGTTCTCCCTTGGCGCTGAGGACATTCAAATGCCCTATGACCTTCTTCTCCATAGTGAAAACATGTTCCACGGAAACCACCTCTTCCAGATCCTTGTCCTCTTCCTCTTCCTCTTTGATCTCTATTATTCTGATCCTGGAAGTGATTTGAATTATTTCCTCACTGATTCTGACTACTACTGGCCTCATCCTTCTTTTTCGGATCTTCATTTCGACCACCATATGATCGTCCACCGCGACCTCTTCCGTTTTGTCTGCTCTCAAACTTCTTGTTCAACTTTTCCTCTACTTTTAGGGCAAACTGGTATGCCTCTTCAATACTGTTCATTCGAACCAAGTTCAGCTCCTCCTGAGTGCTTGACCTTAACCCATTAAGGTATCGGGCAACTTTCTCTTTATCAGCTTCTGCATGGCCTGTTCTAATGAGAAGTCGATAGAACTCCTCTGTATACTCCTGAACAGATCTTCCTGCTTGCTTCAAACTCTGCATTTTCTTCAGTAGGTCAAGCTCATAATCAATAGGAATGAACTGTCGCTTCAATTTATCCACCATCCGATCCCATCTCGTGATTTTCTCCTTTCCCTTTCTATTTCGCTCCAACTGAATCTCTTGCCACCATATCTTCGCATGACCTTTCAGTCTGGCCTTCGCAAATTTGACCCTATCAGGATCCTCAACATCTTCATACTCAAAATATTCCTCACATTCATTGATCCAGTCGATCAATTCCTCCGGGTTAAGATTTCCAGAAAATGTAGGAACTTCAATCTTAGGTCTTTTCCCAATCTTGGAAATCGCCCGAAAAAGTCTTTCTTCCTCCTGGTTCACAATTTCAACTTCTCCTTCTTGATATTCTTCTTCGGCTTCATCCTCGCTTTCATCTCTGACATTAAGATTCATTCCTCTGTGAATCTCTTCTTGCAATGCTCGCACTTGTCTCTGCAGCTCTCTAACCTCAGGTGTCACAGCACCAGCTCTTCCGCCACGTTCTCTTCGTGGAGGCATTTTCGCGATGCGTGCTGAAACCCTAACCACGGTCCTGGTGCACACTGCCTCACAGTCGGCGATCTGTTTACACACTCAAGAAAACCTGCTCTGATACCACCTGATGAAGGGTGCTCCCCTTAATACCACAAACACATAACAGATATAGAGAAACAACAACAATATGCAAAAATAGAAAATTGGCTTCTTATTATCTCCACAAATGTGGAATTACAAACTTTCAGAATTACAATATGCAAAGCCACATGGGCATTCCTTTATAATATTCTGTAGGACAAAGCCTCGAACTATTACCCAGATCTACTACCTAGAACTATTCTGAACTGCCTAAGACAATAATACAGCCTTCCTTATATAGGCAATTTTTTTCCACCGCTTGGGAAGGTTCCAGAATTTTAGCCAATAAGGCCGACCAAACTTAGAATTATTTTATTTTACATTTTATTACATCATAGTCGGCTCAAGATAACCTTTGAAACCCCAACAGAAATTTTGAAGAAAATTATTTTTCGCCATTTCAGGTGACCCAACTTCCGAAGACCATAAGTCATCACCAGTTGACCTGATCGGCTATTATAACCCCATTTCGGAAATGCCACAAAGCGCTCTACAAGCTTGACCCACGCAAGCGCCTGTCACCCAAATTTTTGACCTCATCCGGGGCCTCTAAAGCCTTCAAAACTGAGTTCAATATTTTTGTACCCTGCTGCCAATACCGAAAATCTTCAATATCTTCCAATGTACACTTGACCTGGCAATGAAACTTTACTGGCAGACTTATATGACCAAAATGAACCTCCAAGAAAGAAATCAGATCATTCTGAGCACATACAAAAATTACCAAAAATAGTAACTTTCCACAAATAGCAGATCTGCACAAGATAGCCCTTATTGAATTCAAAAATAGAAATATTTTTGGGTGATGCAAGATTGCTTTTACACCCAGGATGCTCCTGCATCAGACACCCGGGGTAATTTGAGAAGTGACCCTGTCAGGACTCAGGTGTGCAGAGGAAAACCAAGATGGTTAACCTCCTCCTTTGTTAGCCATGATGAATCTTCAATAGGTCATCCTTTCCATTTGACCAAATACTCTTCATATGTCCTGTTTCTTGTGCTTCTGCCAACACGACTGTCCAGTATGTCTTCAATCTCCTTGATATCTGAACTGGTTGCTGGAATACTCCACTGTGCTGCTACAACCTCATCTTCAACACCTCCTTCATGATACTCTGTCAAATCTGAAATGTTAAACACTGGTGAAATATTCAGCTCAGTAGGCAATTCTACCTCATATGCATTTCCTGAATCATGTTTCTTCAGTATCTTACATGGCCCAAACTTCTTCATTTGCAGCTTGTTATATGTACCAACCGGAAATCGCTCCTTCCGCAAATGAACCATGACTTCATCACCAACCTGAAATTCCTTATACCTCCTTTTCTCATCTGCCTTAGCCTTATACTGTGCGTTCATCTTGGTAATATGCTTCCTCACCTCCCCATGGATGTTCTTCAAGTGTTCTACAAAATCTTTAGCTTCAGCACTACTTATTTCTCCTTTATCTATCTTCCTCAATTCAGATGCATTTCTTGGACTACTTCCATATAGAATCTATAATGGTGATTTACCAGTGCTCTTGTTGACAGAATTATTGTATGCAAATTCTGCCTGTGGTAAAATTAAATCCCATCCTGTTGGCTTATCTCCAACTAAACATCTCAGCAAATTTCCCAAACTCCTATTCACCACCTCTATCTGTCCATCAGTCTGTGGATGATGTGATGAACTGAACTTCAAATCTGTCTTCAACTTCTTCCACAATGTACGTCAGAAATATCCAACAAACTTAGTGTCCCGATCTGAAACTATGGTCTTTGGCAAACCATGAAGTCTCACTACTTCTCTGAAAAATAATTCTGCTACATGAACAACATCATTAGTCTTCTTGCAAGGAATGAAATGTGCTATCTTCGAGAATCTGTCAACTACCACAAAAATTGAATCGTGTCCCCGCTGAGTCCTCTGTAAACCAAGAACAAAGTCCATACTGATATCCTCCCAAGGCTTCTCTGGTATAGGTAATGGTTGATACAACCCTGTATTCTGCTTCACTCCTTTCGCCATCTGACATACTCTGCAACTCTGTACAAACTTCTTCATATCTTGCTGCAACTGTGGCCAATAATAATTCTCACTAACCAAACCAAGGGTTTTATCACGACCAAAATGTCCAGCCAATCCTCCGCTATGCTTCTCTTTGATGAGATTCTCCCTCATAGAACTTCGTGGAATGCACAACTGACTCCCTCTAAATAGCATATCATCCTGGATGATGAAATCCAACCATTTCATCCTGTCTAGAGTAACAGGTTCTGTACAAGCTTTCCAAACTTTACCAAAATCAGGATCTTCTGGATACAAATTCTTGAGTTCTTTGAACCCAACCACTTCAATCTGCATTTCTATCAGCAATAGTTGCCTTCTGCTAAGAGCATCTGCAACCCTATTAGAGTTTCCACTCCTGTGTTTCAAAACAAATGTATAACTCTGCAAAAACTCAACCCATTTCAAATGCCTTTGATTCAATTTTCCTTGACCATTCAAATATTGCAAAGCTTGATGATCAGTATACAAAACAAACTCCTTAGGAAGCAGATAGTGCCTCCACTTTTTCAATGCCTGAACTATAGCATAAAATTTCTGATCATAAAAAGAATATTTCCTCTTGGCATAATTTAACTTCTCACTGAAATAAGCAACAGGTTTACCTTCTTGGCTCATAACAGCTCCTATTGCAATACCACTAGCATCACAATCTACTTGAAACACCTTATTAAAATTTGGAAGTGCTAAAACTGGTTGTTCTGTAACTTTTTGTTTCAACAATTGAAAACTCTTTTCTGCCCCATTAGTCCACTTAAACTCTTTTCTATCCCCTCTCATTGTTTCAGTCAAGGGTCCACAAATATTGCTAAATTTTTTGATAAACTTTCTGTAAAAGCTAGCCAAACCATGAAAAGATCTTACTTTAGTAGCACTCCTTGGAGTAGGCCATTCAAGGATAGCCTGTACCTTCTCTGGGTCCATTTTTAGACCTTCTGCTGAAACTACAAATCCCAAATACACTAACTCTTTCTTCACAAAACTGCACTTCTTCAAATTAATCAACAATTTCTCTTCTCTCAGCTTCTCAAATACCATACGAATATGCATCATATGCTCATCCAATGTCTTACTAAAGATCAAAATATCATCTAGGTAAACAATGACAAACTTACCCAGAAATTCTTTCAGAACCTCGTTCATGAGCCGCATGAAAGTGCTCAGTGCATTGGTTAGCCCAAAAGGCATGACTAACCACTCATACAGTCCTTCCTTTGTCTTGAAGGCAGTCTTCCAGTCATCTCCCTCTCTGATCCGAATTTGATGATATCCACTTTTCAGATCTATCTTTGAAAAATACACAGCTCCACTCAAACAGTCCATAATATCATCCATTCGTGGCAATGGAAACCTGTACTTGATTGTGATCTTGTTTATTGCCTTAGAATCTGTACACATCCTCCACTCTCCATTCTTTTTTGGTGCTAATACCGCCGGTATAGCACAGGGACTCAGACTCTCTTGAATCAACCCCTTCTGTAACAGTTCATGTACTTGTCTGTTCAACTCCTCACTTTCTACAAGTGTCATTCTGTGTGCTGCCTTATTCGACAAACTCGCTACTGGGATCAAGTCCATCTGATGACTGATCTTCCTGACTGGTGGTAATCCATCAGGCACGTTATCAGATACAATATCCTGAAACTCATTCAACAAATCTGTAACTTCTACAGGAACATCTTCTACTTCCTCTTTACCAGCTTTTGGAATTAAAGCAAAACATACATGCTCATGCCTCATACCATCTAAGAAATTTCTTCCATCAAGAAAAGTTATCCTTGCATTACCACATACCTTTTCTTCAGTCTCCTTCAATGGTTTTAGTTTATGTCGCACTCCATCCTTTGTCAGGGAATAGGTATTCGCACGGCCATCATGTACAGCACATCTGTCAAACTGCCATGGTCTACCCAACAACATATGACATGCATCGATAGATATGATATCACACAATACCTCATCTTGGTATCCGCCAATCTTGAACTTCACCAGGCATTGTTCATATACCATGACCTTGTGGTTATCCTGTACCCAGGCAATCTGATATGGATGTGGGTGTTTCTATCTCTTGAGCTTCAACTTTGTCACCATCTCTTCTAACACCAAATTGTCAGTGCTTCCACTATCGATAATCACATCATAACATTTACCTTCACACTTGCACCTGGTGCGAAACAGGCTCCTCCTTTGCTCAGGTTCATTCTCACCACTCAACAGGACTCTTCTGTTAATCAACGTTTCTCCTCTTTCAGCATCTTCAAAATTTGTTGATCTGGCATCTTCATCTACATGTGCAACTCTGGCCTGGCCTTCATTTCTCCTGTCTGTTCTCCCTTGGACATTCAAATGCCCTATGACCTTCTTCTCCATAGTGAAAACATGTTCCACAGAAACCACCTCTTCCAGATCCTTGTCCTCTTCCTCTTTGATCTCTATTATTCTGATCCTGGAAGCGATTGGAATTATTTCCTCGCTGATTCTGACTGCTACTGGCCTCATCTTTCTTTTTCAGATCTTCATTTCGACCACCATATGATCGTCCACCGCGACCTCTTCTGTTTTGTCTGCTCTCAAACTTCTTGTTCAGCTTTTCCTCTACTTTTAGGGCAAACTGGTATGCCTCTTCAATACTGTTCATTCGAACCAGGTTCGGCTCCTCTTGAATGCTTGGCCTTAACCCATTAAGGTATCGGGCAACTTTCTCTTTATCAGCTTCTGCATGGCCTATTCTGATGAGAAGTGGATAGAACTCCTCTGTATACTCCTGAACAGATCTTCCTGCTTGCTTCAAAGTCTGGAATTTCTTCAGTAGGTCAAGCTCATAATCAACAGGAATGAACTGTCGCTTCAATTTATCCACCATCCGATCCCATCTCATGATTTTCTCCTTTCCCCTTCTATTTCGCTCCAACTGAATCTCTTGCCACCATATCTTCGCATGACCTTTCAGTCTGGCCTTCACAAATTTGACCCTATCAGGATCCTCAACATCTTCATACTCAAAATATTCCTCACATTCATTGATCCAGTTGATCAATTCCTCCGGGTTAAGATTTCCAGAAAATGTAGGAACCTCAATCTTAGGTCTTTTCCCAATCTTGAAAATCGCCCGAAAAAGTCTTTCTTCCTCCTGGTTCACAATTTCAACTTCTCCTTCTTGATATTCTTCTTCGGCTTCATCCTCGCTTTCGTCTCTGACATTAAGATTCATTCCTCTGCGAATCTCTTCTTGCAATGCTCGCACTTGTCTCTGCAGCTCTTTAACCTCAGGTGTCACAGCACTAGCTCTTCCGCCACGTTCTCTTCGTGGAGGCATTTTCATGATGCGCGCTGAAACCCTAACCATGGTCCTGGTGCAAACTACCTCATAGTCGGTGATCTGTTTACACACTCAAGAAAACCTGCTCTGATACCACTTGATGAAGGGTGCTCCCCTTAATACCACAAACACATAACAGATATAGAGAAACAACAACAATATGCAAAAATAGAAAATTGGCTTCTTATTATCTCCACAAATGTGGAATTACAAACTTTCAGAATTACAATATGCAAAGCCACATGGGCATTCTCTTACAATATTTTGTAGGACAAAGCCTCGAACTATTACCCAGATCTACTACCTAGAACTATTCTGAACTGCCTAAGACAATAATACAGCCTTCCTTATATAGGCAATTTTTTTCCACCGCCTAGGAAGGTTCCAGAATTTTAGCCAATAAGGCCGACCAAACTTAGAATTATTTTATTTTACATTTTATTACATCATAGTTGGCTCAAGATAACCTTTGAAACCCGAACAGAAATTTTGAAAAAAATTATTTTCTGCCATTTCAGGTGACCCAACTTCCGAAGACAATAAGTCAGCACCAGTTGACCTGATCGGCTATTATAACCCCATTTCGGAAAATGCCACGAAGCGCTCTACAGGCTTGACCCGCGCAAGCGCCCGTCACCCAAATTTTTGACCTCATCCGGGGCCTCTAAAGCCTTCAAAACTGAGTTCAAAGTTTCTGTACCCTGCTGCCAATACCGAAAATCTTCAATATCTTCCAATGTACACTTGACCTAGCAATGAAACTTTACTAGCAGACTTATATGACCAAAATGAACCTCCAAGAAAGAAATCAGATCATTTTGAGCACATACGAAAATTACCAAAAATAGTAACTTTTCACAAATAGCAGCTCTGCACAAGATAGCCCTTATTGAATTCAAAAATAGAAATATTTTTGGGTGATGCAAGATTGCTCTTACACCTAGGATGCTCCTGCATCAGACACCCGGGGTAATTTGAGAAGTGACCCTATCACGACTCAGGTGTGCAGAGGAAAACCAAGACGGTTAACCTCCTCCTTTGTTAGCCATGATGAATCTTCAATAGGTCGTCCTTTCCATTTGACCAAATACTCTTCATATGTCCTGTTTCTTGTGCTTCTGCCAACATGACTATCCAGTATGTCTTCAATCTCCTTGATATCTGAACTGGTTGCTGGAATACTCCACTGTGCTGCTACAACCTCATCTTCAATACCTCCTTCATGATACTCTGTCAAATCTGAAATGTTAAACACTGGTGAAATATTCAGCTCAGTAGGCAATTCTACCTCATATGCATTTTCTGAATCATGTTTCTTCAGTATCTTACATGGCCCAAACTTCTTCATTTGCAGCTTGTTATATGTACCAACCGAAAATCACTCCTTCCGCAAATGAACCATGACTTCATCACCATCTTGTGGCTATCGTTATACCAGAGGCTCAAAGTGATCAATCATTACAATGGCGGTATAGCGACAACTGTCCAATGGTGTTCTCAGGGATGTGGGTCCAGTGACTTGTCAGAGATGCTGATTTGCTCATTTTTTATTGGTTGCTGACTGCTGCGGTGGTGGTTGACTTGTTAGAGGGGTTTTAAAGCTATTTTTAAGGGTGCATTTGGGCCGTTCATTTGCCGGGATGGTTATTCATTGACGGTTATGTTTTAAAGTTTTCCACTAGCCGTTACATTTCAAAATTTGAATGTTTTTTGCTAGTTTTGCTAGGGTTTTACGTTCTTTGAGCCATGCATGATGTCAGTTAGCTCAAGAATTGATTTCTCAGGATGGTTATAGTTGAGAGGGTGATGGAGGTGACCATTGGTTGGCGTTGCAGGGTACTGTGCCATGTTCCCGCGCCAAGTGCTAGAAGGAGTTGGCACCACCTTTTCAAGCAGTACCTCTTCCAGGGAAATACGATCAGATTTGAAGCCTTCATGGCTTAGTGGAGTTGCAAGTGGGTAGATAGGTCGAGGTTGTAGTGTCTGCAAGGTGGACTTAGTCCAGGATCAACATGCAAAGGAAAGATCTGATCTAATGACCGGTGCTCAGAGATTTTCATGATGAGTAATCAGTGTACCTCTTAGAGTTTAAGATTATTGTAGATCTGTAACCCTAGTTAGGTTAATTTTGACTCCTGCCTGTGTGCAATTGAGTATGTATATATTGTTTTGGAGACCTTAGTGCTCAAAGAGTTGGACAATTTTTAGAAGAAAATTCATCTTTTCTTAAAGCACATCTATAGTATCATTTCTACCCTCTGGCTTATACAGTTGTATTTCTCCCATTGATGATTCAAATATTGCAGAGGTATTTTGTGACAATCCTTCATGTCCCTATGCTTCCTTGTTCGGATTATCTCTTATTGAATCAAAGTATATGCATATTTTCAGTGATTATTTTTAGGGTTCCTTATCCCTCTTGCTTTCTACAAATTTTTGTGTTACTGTGTTTGATTTGATTTAGATGTTCTTGTGGGTATACCTCAGCCCCCTTAACAATCTTGTCTCAATCCTACACTAAGTTGTAGAAGTGAATGTCTATTTGCAGGTCATAAGTTGTGCCTTATTCTCAGGCCCTCTTATGAAATACTTATGCAAGCCTATTCAGCAAGTTGTGACCTACTAGACCTGAGCTTTTCATTGATTTCATTCCTCCATACTAAGATCTAAACCCTAGTTTCAGTGCATCACCTAGTAGGTAGTTTTCTTTCAAGTCATTTCCCTTACAAGCATTCCTTCTATCCCTTTCCCTCCAAGAGTTTACTTTCATGTCTAGAAGCAAATTAAGGTGATTATCCAAGAGGAACCAGCCTAGAACATGGAGGTTTCATCTCAGTTAGCAAAGGTCCCACAACCTGGAGGTGATTCCCATGTTATACTGAGTTATCAAGACCAAGAGAGCCTGAGACAAAGGCGCAAACTTAGTGTATAACAATTCTGGCACACCTGGTGGGACTAGAAGTTATTCAAATTCAAAGATATGCTATCTCTAATATGCAGATTGCATAAAATAGGCTTTTAGAAGTCATTCTATCAAGTATATCTAGCAACTCCACTGATTTCAAATATACAAGCTACCTTGTTCAAAGTTTTATGAGAAGGATTGAGACTAGAAGCTCAAAGCCTACCCAATTTTTAGAGTTGCCCTCAAAGAGAAGTCATAAAGGCAGGTCAGCTCAAAGAACATCCCCTGCAAGGAGAGTTCAATCTACACCTGCTGATACATTAGAAAGGAGACCTTTTCCCTTTCATTCCATAAGAAGAGGCAGATCTCTAACCAGAGATCTAGAAGAAGATTCCAATCAAGTGGCAAATACAACTCATATAGTTGTCAATCTCTAGATTCCAACTCCTACAATGGAAAGACAGTTTGCATTTGCACCATTCAACCAAGGCAGCCCATTGGCCTTTTCTCAACATCATGATGTGCCCTTGGTGGCACTTAAGAGTATACTTGATTTCATAGGTGAAAGGTAGACAATTTCTTTTGAGCACATCAGAGATGTGACCACCATCTGCAGCATACATAACATTACTCAAGAAGATGTGGCCATAAAGTTATTAGCAGCCTCTTTAAAAGGTAAGGCTCTAGAATGGTTTAGAACTCTAACTGTTGGTTCTATTACTTCTTGGGATGAGTTAGGGGATGCATTAAGTAAACATTTTGAGGATAAATTAGATAATTTGTCTCTAGTTGAACAGTTAACAACTATTAAGAGAGACCCTCAAGAACAAATGACAAATTATAATAGTAGATTCCTTAAAACATGGAATAGAATCCTAGTCTTAGTGAGATCATCAGCTAACCATGAATTCCTTTACTTTTTACAAAGTCTAAATGGTCAAATTTCTATCATGATCGAGTCTATGGGAGGTACTTCTCTACCCCAAGCTTTTGACATAGCTGTCAAGGCTGAAAATTGTTTAATCCAAGCAATCATGATTTCTAGAAGGCCTCCAATGCCCATTTTTCCTAAACTTCAACCCATTGCACCTGCCCAAGTACCCCCATTCACCCCTATTCCCACCATATTGGCATCCCAAGCTAGTACTAGTGGTCAAGAGCTAAGGACTAGTTTCTCTCAAGAGCTACAAGAGATAAAGAATAGTCAGCAAAGTAGATAACAAGAAATGACTAACTTGTTACAGAACTTGACTAAAGAGGTCACAAATCTAAAGAAGCAAGGTCAAGGCATCAAACCACCATTTCAGACACAAGGCCAAGGTCCTAATCAACAATATCAAAATCAAGGATAGCCTTATCAACAAAATAGGCCACCATACCAAGGAGGCTATCAAGGACAAAGACTTTTTAATCAGAGACCATTCCAAACATATAACCCTACACCTCTAAACTCTGCAAACCCAGTGAGGGATGTGGCTCCTAGTCAAAATAATGTGGCTATGGAGAATGAATGGTGTTTTCCTTGTAATCAGCCTCACAATCAGGCTACATGTTAAAATGGATGGATGAACCAATCTCTAGTGGTTCAAAATGCCTCACAAGCTCAATCAGAGGTTTCATCCAGTGGGTCAGTGCCTCAACAAGAATCACAAGAGAATGAGGCTGCCCTCTTTAATTGGGAGCAACTAGACTTCAATGGAGTCAATGATAAGGTTGCTTTTGTTTCCTTTACAAGAGAAAAAAGAAGAGCTCAAGATATGGAAAGAGCATATTCCAACTCGAAAGCTACTACATCTATAGAGCCACTGTAGTAAGCTATTCCCATCACACCTAAGGAAACTCCTATCATTACAAGCAAAGAAGGCCAACATTCCAAAGAGGTGGAGCCCATCATGCCAAAGATAGAACAAAGAGTACACACTATGACACCTTATAATATTGTAGACAACATGAAGAAGGTAAATGTCACCATGTCCATGTGGGACTCTTTGGCTCTTCTAGGACAGCCTGGAATTTTGAAGAAGGCCATGTCAAAAGTAACAACTCTTCAACCTGCAAAAGAAGCTGCAAAGCCAGTGTTGGTTAACACTGATCAAGAAAAGGAATCTCCAAGTAGAAAATCCAAAGGCAATGCTGCACAAGGTAGGAATTCAAAGCCACCTCCCTTTTATGTATCTTTAATCATTGAAAAATCTTTAGTACATAATTGTATGGTAGATAGTGGAGCTACTAGCACTGTAATGCCCAAGAAAGTAGCTGACCATTTAGGACTAAAGTATGAACCCTTTCAAAAGAAGGTTACCCAACTTGATGGATCCTCAGTCAATACTATAGGTGTGGCTAAGGATACCAGTCTAATCCTGCATGCTAGTCCTAATTTCTCAATCCTCCTTGATATATATATATCATAGATCTCCCTGCATTATTTTCTATATGTCTTTCAAGGGAGTTAACAGCCAAGATAGGAGGTTACCTATCTTCTGATTGGTCTCACATGTTATTCCATACAAGGTATGGGACCAATGTCACCATTAAATTAGAACCATTAGCAACACACCATATAGAGCCATATGTATCCAATACCATCAATGTAAATTGCCCTATATTTGATGATAGTGACTTCCAAGCCATTAGTGAAGCAAGCACCAAGATAGAAAGTATCCCTGATATTTTTCTAGATGAAAGAGCTTCAGACGTCCAAGGAAATCTTATTTGGGATTTTTGTTTGGGAAGTTATTTAATACAAGAGAGTGGAGTCATAGAGCCAAGCCTTCTCAAAGAGGATACTGATTCAGAAGATCCGAATAATCAGGTTTGGGAACTATTTTTTGATGGAGCTAGAAGTAGACATGGTTCTGGTGGTGGTGCTATGCTAGTGCCCCAAAAGGAGAAAGGTATTATACTACCTTTAGATTCAGTTTCTCCTGCACTAGCAACACTGCAAAGTATGAAAGTCTAGTCAATGGACTAGAATGGGCTAGAAAAAGAGGGCTTAAGGCCTTAAAAGTTTATGGTGACAGTGAATTAGTTGTCAGCCAAGTGAGAGGGATAAGTGCAACCAAGAATGACACCATGAAAGCATACAAGCATAGAGTTTGGGATGCAATTAAAGATTTCCATGCTTTCAATATTATTGCCATCCCGAGAAAGTTAAATCAAAATGCAGATAGGTTAGCTGCTATTGGATCCCAGTATGATATTCCAAATAGCATTTCAAAAGAATTGGATCAACAACATATCAAAGTGATTGGCAGACCTTCTATTCCTGATAATGATGTCAATTGGAAAGTGTTTGACAATGATGAACAAATTCTGCAGTTCTTGTTTGAAGAAGATGTTTTTTCAGAACACAATCAAGATAGGCTATCAAAAAACTATGGTGATCAAGTGATACAACTCAAGTCCAATAAGATGCCTAGAGGTCTTGTTACATTGGAGGCTATCTTCAACAAGGATGATGAAGTTAAGAAAAGAAAAGCTAGCCTCGTAGTCCAACAAGAACATTGTGTTGAACTAGAGTTGGAACTGGGTAAGAGCGTACAATTTGGAAAAGTAAACACTGAGTTGGAAAAGCAAGCTTATACTCAATTATTTAGAGAATTCAGTGATGTTTTTGCATGGCAATATGAAGAACTCAAGGGTTTTGATCCTGCCCTTGCCCAGCACACTATTGAATTAGAACCTAATGCCAAACCAGTGAGGCAAAAGCAAAGGCCTGTTAATCCCAAGCTTGAGCCACTTATGTATAAAGAAGTGCTCAAATTGATAGAAAGTGGTATCATCTACCCCATTAAGCATACTAGTTGGGTTTCCAACCTTGTTCCTATCAGGAAGAAGAATGGGGAGCTGAGGTTATGTGTCGACTTCAGGAATCTTAACAGGGCCTCATTAAAGGACCGCCATCCTCTACCCTCTATGGAGCAAATCTTACAATGTGTCTTTGGATCTGAGAGATTTTCATTATTGGATAGCTATTTAGGATACAACCAAATCCTAGTAAATAAAGAAGATCAATACAATACTACATTTACAACCAAGTGGGGAACCATGGCTTATCAAAAGATGCCCTTTGGTTTGTCAAATATAGGTGCTACATTTCAAAAGGCAATGGATATGGCCTTTAAGATCCTAATGTAAAAGTTTGTGCTGGTATACTTAGATGACATAGCTGTCTATTCTAAGCATGCAGTAGATCATTTCAAACATTTGAGAAAGATTTTTGAAAGGTGTAGAGAGTTTGGGATACCTCTTAATCCCAAGAAATGTGTGTTTGCAGTTCATGAAGGAAAATTATTGGGATATGTAGTATCCAGAGAAGGAATTACAGTGGATCCTAAGAGAATTGTAGCCATCTTAGAGCTACCCCTACCACATCATAAGAAAAGTCTCCAATCTTTCATAGGGAAGATTAATTTTGTTAGGAGGTTCTTGCCTAACATTGGAGATTTACTTAGGCCTTTGATAGCCATGTTAAAGAAGAGTTCAGCTTTTAGTTGGACCAAAGAAGGGAGAGTCAATTTCCAAGCCATCAAAGAGGCCTTAACAGAGGCCCCTACTCTCCTAAATGCAAATTTCAGTAAGAATTTTATCCTTTATGCTTATGGAGGTCATGATGCCATATCTGCAATGTTGACTCAAGAAAATTCAAATGGATTGGAGCAGCCTATTGCTTTCTTTAGCAAAGGTTTGGAAGAGTATGAATAGAGATACTCTTTTGTAGAAAAACATGTGCTTGTTGTGCTAAACAACCTTAAAAAGTTTAGATATCTATTGAACCATAGCAAGGTACATTTAAAAGTTACTCATCCAAGTGTCAAAGAGTTTTTGCTTTCCAAGGACCTAAATGAGAAAAGAGCTGGTTGGATCACCAAGGTAATGGAATATGACATAGATATTCAAACTGCCAAGCTGGTTAGAGGAAGAGGTCTTTGTGAGCATTTGGTAGAGGATGAAAGTTCAAAGAAATCAGAGCAAATGGATGCGTCTCTGGTGGTGCATTCTACAGAAGAAAAAGCCAAGGCAACAAGCTGGTTGCCTAATATGGTCAATTACTTGAAGACATGACAATGTCCTGTAGGTTTGGATTCAGCCAAAAGAAGGTATTATAGGTTACAATCTATCCCTTTTGTACTGATTGACGATGTTCTTTTCAGAAAGGATCACAGTGGTGTCCTTTTAAGATGCATAGATTCAAAAAAGATAGTTGATGTCCTATTTGAGTTTCATGATGGACCTTTCGGAGGTCACTTTTCTCCTAGGATTACTACTTTTAAAATCATGAGGGTTGGATACTATTGGCCATCTATCTTTAAGGATAGTCATGATTATGTCAGGAAATGCATCAAGTGTGCCATGTTTGTAGGAAAAGAAAGGCTTGTAGCCTTGCCCCTACAACCAGTCAGAATAGATCAACCCTTCATGAAGTGGGGTATAGATTTCATAGGAATGATTAATCCTCCATCTAGTGCAGGCCATAAGTGGATAATTACTGCAATAGATTATTTCACTAGATGGACAGAGGCAAATGCTTTAAAAGAAGCAAATGAGAGTGTTGTATTGAGTTTTTATGATGACATAGTTCATAGGTTTGGCACTCCTGATTCCATCATTTCAGATAATGCCTTGGCATTCACAGGAATTAAAGTCTTAGAGTGGGTAGTCAAAAATGGCATCTATCTGAATCCCAGTTCAAATTATTACCCCCAAGGCAATGGCTTGGCAGAATCCACAAATAAGAACTTGATTAGGATAATCAAGAAGATCTTGCAAGGTAATCAGAGAGATTGGCATACTAGGTTGAGGTATACAGTGTGATTAGATAGAATTACCCCAAAGAAAATCATTGGTAATTCTCCTTACATGTTAGTGTATGGAAAAGAGGCTAAATTGTCCATTTCAACAAAATTACAAGCTCTGGACTTAGCTACTCAATATGCCCTGTTTGATGAAAAGGATCCCTTATAGATCAGATATGCTTAATTGATGGAATTCGAAGAACTCAGAAGAGAGTCAATGCAAGATATGGAGTTTCATCAAAATCAAACAAAGAGGAGCTTTGATAGAAGGTCCAGAATCAAAAATTTCAAGGTTGGAGACATAGTCCTCAAGTGGGATGAGTTCAGGTCAAGACCTGGCAGGCACACAAAATTTGACTCCTTTTGGGGTGGGCCATTTATAATCATAGAATGTAGGGGCTCCAATGCTTTTCAACTATCAAATATGGAAGGAGATGCCTTGCCTATCTCAGTCAATGATTTCCACTTGAAGCCCTATTTTGAGGTTAATCCCTCTCTGTAAACTTTTGTAAATACTTTCCTGCTTTCTAGTTTAATTTCCTGCTTTTCAAGAAGTGCTTTGAGCACAGTTCCAGTTCTACCTCTCTGAGAGAATTTTGAAATTTTGATGACCCCATGCCCAATGGATTGTCAAGGTCACTGGTTTCTTATGTCTAGTAGGCTGACATCTAGCAGAAATCACCAAAATGTTGCCCTAAATTTCCTATTATGCAAATTTGGCTAAAAATCGTACCTAGGCCTCTGTTTTTACCATGTCTACCATCCCTAAATTTTTCATGAATTCATTCCATGTTCTCTGGCCTTTGCAAATTAAATTACTCCCTAGCCTACAGTTGAAAAGTTTGAAAAACTAGCCATTGGTGTTCAAAAATCCAAAAAACCCTAAGCCTTGTTATATTTTCATGTTACCTTTTCGGCAATTTAAGTCATCCCAATTTGCATGTGCGCAAAATAATCTCTAAGTCTGGTGGTTTAATTTTTCCTATGTCTTGGCGCATAAATATTTTTCCCTGAGGTTTAGTGTTGATTTGATCTGACAACCTTTTCCATTCCGCAAACCAAAGATGCGCGTGTGTTATGATCAGCAGTAGAGCGAGAGCTGTCGATCTTGTTTTTCTTCCTGCGCTGCGATGTGTCAGTGGGACCGGTGCCACCTCAGCCTATTTGGCAGCTCCTGATTCATCAGCAGTCTAGTGATTCAGTGTGTGTCACTGGGGCCAGGCCCTTTCAGTAGTCAGGAGGCTCTAACATCTGCAGAGGATCGACCACCGATGTATCTTCGCAAGGGTTTATGTCAGGATTCATGATCTTACGACAACCGCCGATCTTGGTTGGTGTCAAAACTTCCTTCAGTGGGTCCTTATGTGCTGACATGCTCGAATTTGGTTGGTCCATGTGGCAATGACTAGATCTGTTGTGGGTCCGTTTGTCAGAGGGGTCTCAGAAAGGCAAGGATCTATGGCTGGTGTAAAAGTGTAAGGAATATTCTAGGGCTATGAGATCATATGCCTGCCATTAGATCGGTATCTCAAGTAGTGGGTCTTGTGTCAGATAGTTGCAACATGTATTCGAAATGGCGCAGTTCGATTGGTTGTTTGATGTGCAACATGGCCGATGTCAGTAGGCTCGTGGGGTCAGGGGTTTCTAAAGAAGGTAAAACGCAATCAGATCTCATGGCTATCATTACATAGGAGGCTCAAAGTGCTCGATCATTATGATGGCAGTATAGGGGCAACCGTCCAATGGTGTACTTAGGGATGTGGGTCTAGTGACTTGTTAGAGACACTGATTTGCTCATTTTTTATTGGTTGCTGACTTGTCAGAGGGGTTTTAAAGCTATTTTTAAGGGTGCATCTTTGTCGTTCATTTGTCGGGAAGGTTATTGATTGATGGTTACATTTTAAAGTTTGCCGCTAGCTATTACATTTCAAAATTTGAATGTTTTCTACTGGTTTTACTAGGGTTTTACATTCTTTCGGGGTAAAAGCACAAAGTTGTGTCACGTTTCAGGACAACTTATCAGCACAGCTAAATTTGAGTATTTTGAACTAAAATTATTTTTTGTCAAACATATGGTCTAGCTAGGTTCATTCTAGCCAAGTTAGATAAGTTCTTCACCTTTTCCAATTGGACATATCTATTAAATGCATGTTTTATAACAATTACTAAAGAAATAATATTATTTCAGAAAAGCGATGTTTCAATAACTCTTACTCCTTTTAGTGACATTTTTTTACAAATATAAAAATACCCTTTTTTAGAGCATAGAGTCAAGATTATCATCATATAATTTTTATAGTATTTTAATTAGATCTAATATATTATAATTTCAAAATACTACAAGTAGGTATTTTAACATTCGAGAACAAGATGCTTCAAAAATAGAAAAAAATAGTAAAGCTTATCAAAAAAATTAAAAATTTATATTGAACACTAGAGGAGAGAGTTATCTTCAAGAGTGTGTAATTTATTTTCTGAATGGTGTAGATTTGATAGGGGAAATTTGACGCGAGATGAAAACTATCGATTTCAGGTATGTTTGACTTTGAGTAGTTATATCAAAGAAAATATACATTGAAAACTAATTTTTCTTCTTTTCTGCACTAGCTATATATTTTATTTATGACATATTTTGAAATCAAAGGAAAAAAAGATTATTTGCATATACTTTTTTGGTGTGAACAAGACCCTCATTTTTCAGCATTTTTCAGCAAGTAAAAAATGGACTTAAAAAATTTAAAAACTATGTGAATTCTTGTTTAAAAAAATTAAAAAAATTATAGGCGTAAACTTCATCCACTTTTACACATTTCATTAGTTTACATCATTTCCAAATTTTAAATATAAATGCCATTTTTATGTCGTTAAAGTTAAAAAATTTGTGTGTTGTTGACCTTTTCCTTTATAAAAGTGTGACATAGCTTTGTACTTTTACCCTTCGATGCACGGCGTCTGTTAGCTCAGGAATTGATTTCTCAGGACGGTTGTGGTTGAGAGGGTGATGGAGGTGACCGTTGGTCGACGTTGCAGGGTACTATGCCATGTTCCCGTGCCAAGAAGTGCTAGAAGGAGTTGGCGCCACCTTTTCAAGTAGTACCTCTTCCAGGGAAATAAGATTGGATTTGAAGCCTTCATGGCTTAGTGGAGTTGCAGGTGGGTAGATAGGTTGAGGTTGTAGTGTTTGTAGGGTGAACTCAGTCCAGGATCAACATGCAAAGGAAAGTTCTGATCTGATGACCAGTTCTCAGAGATTTTCATGATGAGTAATTAGTGCACCTTTTAGAGTTTGACATTATTGTAGATCTATAACCCTAGTTAGGTTAATTTTGACTCCTGCCTACATGCAGTTGAGTATGTATATATTGTTTTGGAGCCTTTAGTGCTCAAAGAGTTGGACAATTTGTAGAAGAAAATTCATCTTTTCTTAAAGGACATCTGTGGTATCATTTCTACCCTTTGGCTTATACAGTTGTATTTCTCCCATTGATGATTCAAATATTGTAGAGGTATTTTGTGACAATCCTTCATGTCCCTATGCTTCCTTGTTCGGATTATCTCTTATTGGATCAAAGTATATGCATGTTTTGAGTGATTATTTTTAGGGTTCCTGATCCCTCTTGCTTTTTGCAAATTTGTGTGTTACTATGTTTGATCTGATTTAGATGTTCTTGTGGGTATACCTCAGCCCCCTTAACAGTCTTGTCTCAATCCTACACTGAGTTGTAGAAGTGAATGTCTATTTGCAGGTCATAAGTTGTGCCTTATTCTCAGGCCCTCTTATGAAATACTTATGCAAGTCTATTCAGCAAGTTGTGACCTACTAGACCTGAGCTTTTCATTGATTTCATTCCTCCATACTGAGATCCAAACCCTAATTTTGGTGCATCACCTAGTAGGTAGTTTGCTTTCAAGTCATTTCCCTTACAAGCATTCCTTCTATCCCTTTCCCTCCAAGAGTTTACTTTCATGTCTAGAAGCAAATTAAGGTGATTATCCAAGAGGAACCAGCCTAGAACCTAGAGGTTTCATCTTAGTTAGAAAAGGTCCCACAACCTGGAGGTGATTCCCATGTTATACTGAGTTATCAAGACCAAGAGAGCTTGAGACAAAGGTGCAAACTTAGTGTATAACAATGATATCTAGATCTCAAATCAATCTTGGAGAACACAGTTGCTCCCTTCATTTTCTCAAAAAGTTCATCTATCCATGGAAGAGGATATTTGTTCTTTATAGTGACCTTATTGAGCATCCTCTAATCTATGCACAATCATAGGGTACCATCTTTCTTCTTCACAAAGATCACTGGAGCTCCCCATGGTGAAACACTAGGGAAAATGAACCCCTTATCCATGAGTTCTTGTAAATGAACATTTGACTCATACATTTCAATGGTGGTAATGCAATATGGAGCCTTGGATTGAGGCTCAGTTCTAGGTATCACATCAATGGAGAAATCAAATTCTCTCTTAGGAGGTAACTCAGGTAGTTCCTCTGGAAAAGCATCCTTGAACTCTTGCAAAATAGGAAAATCTTCTATACTTGGAGGTCTATCAAGATCTTTGACATATGCCATATACATCGTGCATGCTTTTCTCTTTGCCTTTTTCAATTGCATGGAAGAAGTATTTCTAATCTCTAAAGACCTTTTCATACCAAAAATTACTACATGATTACTTGCATCATCTAGACATTGAACTATCTTTTCCTTACAATTCACTATAGCCTTGTGCTCTGTTAGCCAATTGATGCCCAAAATGACATCATAGGATCCTAAAGGTGCAACGTACAAGTTCACTTACATTTGAAAAATAGGAAGTTCAATCTCGCTACAAGATAAACATTTCTCAACCTTATTCTCTGCCTTGTTTCCATATTCTACCATCCAAGGTTTTAACATATATCCTGCTCTAATTGGTAACTTAGAAATAACTCTAGGATCTATAAAGCATTCAGTTGCACCAATATCAATCAAAATAGAAATATCATGAATAGAAAGCTTACCGGTCATCTAAATGGGTGTTCCCTAAAAATCAAATTGTCTATTATTCACAGTTGCATGAATCTGGTGCTGAGTCTGAGGTCCTTTCCCTTCTCTATGGGCTTATCGCTAAGGACTACACTAGCATAGTGGTCACCTCCACAATTGAAGAAACCATCTCATGGTCCCTTTTTACCATTAGGCTTATTCCTACTATTTTCATTCCTTTTATTACCTCTATTCTTATTACCATTGTTCCTTCTAGTATTACCTCTACCTCTGCCCCTCATATTTTTCACATGTTGTCGACTAGTGTCCTTTGGCTTATTATCTTGAAACTTCCTTTTTTTTTTTTTGAGGAGCACTAGTCCTTTGACTCACTCTGATTGAAGATACCTATTTCAATTTTTGTTCTTGCCTCAATGCCTTCCTGAAAGAAAATTCCATAGTCTAAGGCTCAAGCATATCAACTTCAGATCCTATCTCCAGATGCAATCCAAGACTAAACTTGCGGGTTCAAAAACACTTTACCTACTGGTACTGAGGTACATACTTCACCAAATGGTAGAAAATCTCATGGTACTAAGTAATAGTTAGTACACCTTGTATTAGATTCTATAATTCAATTACTTTCCTATCATAGAATCACTGTGGTAGTCATCTCTTACACAAAATTTCAAGGAATTTCAATAGCCCCTTGACCTGCATTATATTTATGTTTCTCTTCAAACCTCCTATCTTCTTCTTTCCTCTAAGATTTCAGTCATTGGTCCTCAAACTATTTGAACCTCTGAGTTTCTACCTACAAATCTTCTTCCACTTTTAGTTGAGCTTCAAGTCTTTGGTCTTCTTCCCTCTTTCTTCCAGACTCTTCATTCTGTCTACCTCTTGCATCTTGTTCAAGTTGTTCCATTCAATTAATTTTTTGTTGTAAAAGGTTCCTCTGTTCTGCCAAGAGGTTTAGGATCTCATCCATCCTTGGATTTTGTTCCCCATTGAACCGTTCATTGTTGGATCCACCTGTTAGAATAACTGAGAGGGGGGGTGAATCAGTTATCCTATAGTCCCAAACTCTCATATGTACATTTCAAAGCTATTTCAAGAATTTATGCAACTTAATAAGATAAAATATCAATCTATCTATTCACTTACTGAATACCAGTAATTATCCAAACTATGATTACTGATTAAATCAACTATGCAGTATGTAAAGTATGATAGAAAAACAATCATAATAAATAACTCATAACACAATGATTTAACGTGGAAACCCTACTAAGGAAAAACCACCTGAGACTGGTAACCCAAAATATTTCACTTGTCTGAAGTGAGCTCGGTTAGGAGCCAACCCTATTAAAGGTTACAATGCACACTATTAGGTGTGACCTGGTTAGAGGATTTATCACTAATAGTTAACATTTGACCAGCATTCACTACGGGGTCAACAAGATAACAATCAAAATTCAATGAATTTCATATGGAAATATAATAAGACTATTAAGTCCACTCGGTTAAGAGATTTCACTGAATCAATGGTTACACTGATAAAGTTCTGATATGATTCAAATACAACTCAATTAAAAATATTCAGATCTATGCTATTCTCATAAAACTCATCTGATCATTATTCAATTCACTTCCTCAATATTTCCTCAACTTACTTTACTCGGTAAATAGTTCTCTAATGCTCGGTTATGCTTGCAGCTTGGTTCTTTCTATAACCAGTTTGATTAGGAATGCATAAATAAATCTTCATGCGAAGTATTTGCAGTCTATATTTGTCCGAGATGTTTCAACAATGAAACTCATGTCTCTTAAATAGACAAGTAAACCATTTTCATACCAGCCATCAAATTTTGACTCTTAATCTCAATCATCCATTTTGTCGCTTAAACCTTCCTCGGTAGATGTATCAATAACATGTTTCAATCTCATCCTTTAGATCATCTTTGAATTTTGTTAGTCATGGATCTTATAACAAACTTTATTTGTAACCTCAAAATCATAAAAATTTCCAGCTCATCAATTTCAGTTGGTTGTCTTAGCATTTAATGTTTTCATCCATACTGGGTTAATACTTAATGCGTTGATGATAACTAACTCAGTTATTACTGTCACTTGGTATACACTACACAGGCTCGGTGTATACAGAAGTCTTTAATTACCAACCACATTAACTTGTTTAAATCAAATCTCTTCTTCATAATAGATTAATGTAAAATGCTCAAGTCAACAATATAACTTACCCATAGACTCATTAATAAGTTACCCAATGTATATCTTATCCTTATCTTTCATATCCATCTTTTCCTTATGTAGATATCTCATTTCTTCATCCTTTCTTCCTTCTACAGATATTGAGATGTTTGTAACTATCATGATAAGTATAGTTAGAACTAGTTGACATTAATGCCAACATATTGATTGATTTAATCATCTTACATACACTTTAATAGCTTAGTGGTCTCTAATCACTGTTCTTCAATTCATCAAGATATTCAATTAGTTGCAGCTCACCAATCTCTCCCTTTAGTATTGATGGCAACATAAATAGTACAAAATATGTCATACACATACCAAACATGTATTCTACAACTATGTAGGTAAATGTTATAGCTCAGTAAACTCTCCCTAGCATGAAATTTAATATGTTTAATCACTACATACAACATTCCATGTAGACTCTCCCTACGGATTTGATCTTTTTCAACTCTTTGATTCTTTCTCCCATATATGTTCTTAGCAATAGATATTTCATATGATGTTCCTCTCCTTTTGACAAATGCCAAAAGAAAATAAATAGCTCTGCAGCAGCCAAGTTATTCTCTATTGTTCGGTCCAGATCAAGTACCTTCATGTACTGATATACAATTCTTTGTTCTAGCTTCTACAATCTTTCACAACCTTAGGAATCCTAAAGTGTGAGCTGTGTGCATCAACATGAATGATTTTCTGATAAAGTATAGGTTGATGCAACCTCCTGATCACCTTAGTGATCGATAGACAGGGGATGGACCCTTAGTCTAGTCTTGAAATACTCAAAAGTGTCCTTCAATAAGGGCTTGGTAAAAATATCAACAAGTTGTTCTTTAGACTTTACAAATTATAGTTTGACTTTCTTCTCCTATACTTGTTCCCCTAGATAGTGATACTTAATAGATATATGCTTGTTTTCTGAATGCATTATTGGATTCTTGGAAATATTTATAGCACTAGTGTTGTCAAAATAAATAATCATCGGGTTAGTGATTACCTCATTCATTCTTGCCAACACTTGTTTTATCCAAGCAATATTTGAATAATTTACAGTAGTAACAACATATTATGCTTCAGTAGTAGACTGAGAAATGCATGCTTGTTTCTTGCTTATCCAAGTCACAAGAATTTGTCCTAAAAAGAATGCTCCACCGGTTTTGCTCTTCCGATCATCAATGTTTCCAGCCCAATCCGCATCTATATAAACTTGGAGTTCAAATTTTATTTCCTTTTTGTACCATAAACCATAGTCTTTAGTCATCTTCAATTATCTCATAATCCTTTTAACAACAACCATATGTGAATCTTTAGGATTGGCAGAAAATCTTGCCACAATTCTAACTGCGTGTGCTATATCAAGCCTACTGCGTACTACATACATCAGTTTTCCAATCATTGATTTGTATAGTGTTTGATTTAACTCAGTAGATTCATCATCCTTAGTCAACTTACATCTTGTCACCATCAGTGTTCCTACTAGTTTTGAATCTTCCATGCCAAAAGTCTTTAACACTTCCTTAATGTATTTTGATTGTGTGATGAAAATCCCATCATTCTATTGTATAATCTGCAAATCTAGAAATAATTTAATCTCTCCAAACATTGACATCAAAAATTCCTTTTTCATTTCATTGGAAAAATATTTGCAAATCAAATCATGTCCTCCAAATATTATATCATCAACAAAAATTTCAGCAATCAAAATATTATCATCAGATTCTTCTTTCATGTAAAAATTATTATTTTCACTTGTCCTTACAAAGCCAATACTGATAAGATAAGAATGTAGTCTTTCATACCATGCTCTTGGTGCTTGCTTCAGTCCATACAAAGCATTCTATTGTCTACATACCATGTTCTTCTAAATTGGATCAACAAAACCTCTCGGTTGTTCTATGTAGACCTCCTCCTTAAGAATTCCATTCAGAAATGTTGATTTCACATCCATTTGATATACTTTGAATACCTTATGTGCAACATATGCAAGTAATATCTGGACTCCTTCAATTCTAGCCATTGGTGCAAAATTTTCACCATAGTCTATACCTTTTTCTTGCGCACATCCCTTGCACACAAGTCTTGCCTTATTCCTAGTGATCTCACCATTCTCATTTAACTTGTTTTTGAATATCCACTTAGCACCAATTACATTTTTATCTTTAGGTCTCGGTATTGTTGGAAAGTTCACTATACTAAAGTATATGACTAGATATAGTGTTGTCATTATGGCAACAAAGTCATATAGTAGTTTGTAGTTAGCGCACTTGGTGTAAAGATCAGAATTTGGTTAAGTGTTGAAGACTAGATAGTATACAAAGTTCTGACAACTCAGAGCATCAATGCACATGTGTACAGATGAATTATTGTATGTGCCCTAGAAGTTAATTTGGTTAGACTATATTCTTGCTTAGTCTATGAGTGCATAAGCAGATGTGCAAGGATGTGAAAGTTACAGTTAGTTGAAGTTGCACAACTAGTGTGTGCCAGTAGAGAACGGAGCATGGAGCCGATAGCTAGCATTTTGGTTTGTGATTGTAATGTAATATTGTAATGGCTATGTGTCCATTGTATTTAGGTTTCTGACATGTTTATATGTATAATTGTAAGCATGCTTAAGCCAATTCATTTGGAAGCGTTGTTTGTAATTAGATATAGGGCTGACCTAATTATGTATTTTGTATGAGCGCATAAATATAAGGTGCACCCATTGTATTCAATATGGAAGTAGAAATAAGTTGTGATAAGCAGAGCATAAGTGTGAAAAGACACTAGAAGATGTATTAGAGCTTTGCAAGAGGTCAAAGCATCAACACATCAAAGGAACTGATATGACAAGCAGTGTCATAGTGATAGTTCATCCTGTAGATATAGTGTGTATCTGAGATCAGAAGGTTGTAGCCTTCGAAACTTGAGTAGTGAGCTCTTGGATAGTGCATCCTCTCCCCTCATAGGGATGATTGTAAAAGACTCCTAATAGGGTCTAACCCTTAACAAGGTCTACTGTACTTAAAGCATTGTAAAGCTACTCCTAACAAGGTAAAGGATCTTCTAGCAAGGATCACAAAACACTAGTGCAAAATATTAGTGGGTATCAATTCCCACCGGGGTTTTACCTATTTGAGTTTCCCCGTAATCATATTGGTGTCATGTGTTGATCTCATGTTTCATGTTTATGTGAATGTTTATTTCAGTTCTTAAGCATTTAAAGTTCAACATAAAGATTAAAGTGAAAAGTTAAAATACAGTGAATACTAATTTACCCCCCCTCTCAGTGTTCCCATTCCTAACAATTGGTATCAGAACTCTTGTCCTCAGCATAGAAGTTTAACCACTTGAGGAGATCATGGACAAAGCTAAAATGAAACATCTGAAAAGAAATCTTGAAACTGCTCTTGAAGATTTGGACAAGTCAGAAAGAGAATTTGAAGAACTTAAGGATAAACTTAGTGATGCTCAATTAGTCATCAAAAAGCTAAGGAAAGATTTGAAAGAATGCTCTACCAATGATCTAGGGACAATGGTCAAGAAGCTTAGTGAAGAAAATATATCCTTAAAAGAAAAACTTGAAGAGGTTGATGATAAGTTGACTAATAATCAGGCAGTCTATGATGAATAGATCAAAGAGAACCTCCAGTTGAATGAAGAACTAAGGAAAGAAAACATGGAAATCTTGGAGCTAAGAAATAGTAAAGAAAGCTTGGAGTCTGAATTGAAAGAAGCAAAGAATCATATTGACAAATTACACACCAATTATGATTTGATAGAATCTCAGTTGTATGCAAGAAGAGCCAAAGGAGACACCAGTTGTATTGGATACAATGAAGCACAAAATTAGATTGACAATATGTGAGCAAGAAATGATTCACAAAAGGGCTCTACTGATGCTGAAAAGACTAAAGATCAAACCATAGATAAAGGTGGACCACCAAAGAATGAGCACAAGGAAGTAGAACACGCTTTTTTTGCTTGTAACAAACATGGACACATTGTGAGGAACTGTACAGAGGTTAAACCTTTTAATGGTTGCTGTTATTCATGCAACAAGTTTGGTCATAGAGCTCTAAATTGCAAGACTAGTAAGAAGAATAGAATTCAGCAAGATTAGAGAAATAAAAACTAGACAAATGTAAGAGGTACTCAGAATGTTACATGCCAGATATGCAACTATAATGGTCACACAAAAAATCAATGTAGAATGGTGACTCATGTCAATGCGGCGAGGAATATAATACCTCTAGTCATTTGTCACTCTTGTAACAAGGCTGGACATATCTCAAGGTTCTGTACATCAACGACGCAAGGTCAGGGAAGCCCTAAAAAGGCTGGAGAACCAGTTTTGGATCCCGTAGGAAAAGTTAAATTTGTTAAAGCCTCAGATGATGCAAGCATGATTTGGTCAGAGAAAAAGAAGGAAAAGATTGATGAGAATGTATTGGATGCATCCCTAGTGGACGCACCCTCTACATCTGCATGAATGGCCCTTAGGGTCATAGGGGGAGCTAATTTAGCTCTAGACCCCTATGTGGCTGGTATACTCATCCTCATAGTATGCACCTTTGGACTTAAACTTTTGGAGTGTATAGGAACCTTCGTGAAAGAGGGCACATGCTGAATGTTAGCAGAACTTGAGTTGTAAATTTTGAAGTGACAACCTAGTTTATGCGACTTGCATTAATGGTATATTTTTCACTTTAAAGTACATAAAAGTCATTTGATTTCTCATTGCATTCAAATTCAGAGTGATAGGAGAGTAGGAAAGCCTTGGAATTTGTTGTGAAGTCTTAGAGATTGATTTATCAATGTTTGCAGTGCATTTGGTTAGTTGCAGAAACCCTAGCTTGTTGCGCCGATTCGAAAGTCATCAAATTATCTCAGAGATCAGTTGGAAAGCATTTATCAAGTAAGTCATGGCCACTCCCATTGTTTATGATGTCACTGAGAAGAAAATATATGTTTTCAAAAGGCACCCTTTCAAATCAACCCTAGATGATTTAGAGGGAGCTTTTTCCGGCATGCCTATGGACGTCATGCATGTGGAAGACATTAGGGCTTAAATTTACTATAAGAAGGAACTAGTTGGATTGGATAGGCCTAGGGTGCAAATGGATATTATGCTTAAACCAGACAAGACATTCATGAATGAATATGTAAAATGGAATAATCATCTTATTATTGAGTATGCTATGGCATATGAATTCTATGAGATAGAATGGATAAAGATCTTATTGAGTAGAATTCATGATGATTTGTTTTGGATTGGTGATGTACCAGTTAGAATCACCAGTGACTTAATTCATGAGATGAAAGGCCTTTCTAGAATAGGCATCATCCTTCCTATGGTTAAGGATGTCAGGAAAATGGTTGAGCAAGCATGTAAGTCAAGGAGCGATAGGCCCAGTATGACAATTGAGCCTATTGAGCAAGTTGACATCAAATTAATGTCAATGATACTGGGATACAAGTTTTATCACACCAGGAAGGTGAATAGTGTGTCTGCGGGCACTATTCTAGGTGCCATCAGACTAGTGAAGGAAGATGGGGAATTCAACTTGTGTGAGATCTTGTGCACATAGTTGATAGATAACATCAAGGCCATCAAGCATGACAAGACAAAGATATTCAGGTTTGGGTCCCTAATCATCTATATGTACCTTCATATAGTTGGAAAAGTTTCAAATATGTATTTGGACAAGTCTATTCCAACCATGCCATAGATATCCCTCAAAGCATCCATTGAAAGTACATTGAGAGACTATGTAACATTTGAATTGAAGACCTTTAGGGTTAAGATGCAGATGAGGTACAGGATTCTAGAAAGTATTGTGCATAAGTATAAGGATTCAATTTATTTTATGGTGGAAATTGATACTACTTGTATGGAAGCCATTGAGCCTTGAACTAAGTGGATTCATCCACTTGGTTATGAAGTAGAGGAACAAGTCCTAGAAGCTTATGCAGAGGTACTTCTATCAGCCCCCAAAGACCCCAATGAACCTAGGTGGGGAACTTATGAGGAAAAGACAAGGGAAGTTGATGCTAAACTGAATAGCGCAACAACTAAGAGGAAAGCCTCTAAAATCACATCAAAAATATTGAGAATACATGGTGTGTCTCAAGAAGACCTTGACAAGGCAAGGGAAGAGAAGATTGATTTGGAATTGAAGAGCACAGTAGCAGAAAAAGAACAAGAAGATCCTAAGATGAAGAATATAAAAATTGAAAAAGATGATAGTTAGAAGGATGACTGATGACACTCCTTTTGCACCCAAAGAAACCAATGATTCTATTGCTCCTCTGAAGTATTAACCAATAATCAAGAGAAAGAAAGAAGTCATCACTAGTCATCTATCCCCGTGAGCATTAAGGAGCAAGAAAACTAGTCAAGCACCTGCTAAGGCAGGATTTAGACCCAGTCTTAAAAATTTGAGAGCAAGAATTGTTGATGAGGGCAGAATTGATTAGGTGGGAAAGTTTTATGAAACATACAGTGAAATTGACAAATCAAAAATTCATGTTATGATTATCAAACACATGATAAAGTTCAAGAAGACAGTTCTTGAATTGAAAATAGAAATTCCAGATAAGGTATGGAAAATAATGGATACCTTAAAAATAAAAGCCACTAAAGAAGATCTCAGAATAAGGGAACAAATTCTTGATTCCACTCTTCCAATATGCTCTATTGAAGAAAGGTCATTGTTACTAAATCTGGTGAAGCCACACTTAAGAACAAAGATGAGGACACTTCACCTCATGAACAAAGACTATGAGCTAATTACTCAGGAAATAGAGAAGGCTTTTGAGAAGGTACTCTTAGAGCAGCACATGAAACCTAAGCCTGCGCCCATCTCTCAAACACCTAGTAAGCAAGACAAAGCAGAAGAGACCATCAATGTACAATCTACAAGTCCTCAAGATTTAGCGCTTGCAGTGGAAGCACAAATAAAGGTAGATAAATCTACACCCATGTCAGAGTCACTTAAGGACAACACCCTTATCATTGATAATGTGGAGATAGCCATGACGGCCACTAACATAGAATTAGACAAGTTTGAGGAAGCTTTTGTGAGCACACAAGAAGCTGAGATGTTTTGCAGTAGCACATCTCCCACTCATCAAGAAGAGGTATTGATTGAAAACATATCAGATGAGAAAGAAGAAGAGAAAATGGAAGAGGAAGAAAAGAAAGAAGAAGAAGTAGAAAAAGAACAAGAGAAAATTGAAACTTCTATGGATCTACCCAAGGTAAAGCTAGAAGTGATGGATAACACTCCCATCACTCCCTCCTTAGCATTGTTGTCAAGTTTGACACCTGACACATCTTTGGACTCATGGAGAGAAGAAGACCTGATTAAGTTCAGTGTCCTAGCTATGGAGAAAGAAAATGAGAAACAAGTCATGAGAAATCCTCTCCTTGTGGAATCTGTGAACATATTGAATAGTCTATTTCCATAAGACAAGAAAGTGTCCAAGGTACACTCGGTTGATGATGTAAGTACAATCATATCACAGTTCAAAAACAAATTTTCAAGCCTTGAAGAATCTACATCCAAGGTTGTAGAAGAGAAGTATCTGGAGAAGAGACTGAATGAGTTGATGAGCAACTTTTCTCTAGATCTGAATTCACTCAAGACAGGACAAGCATCCCTAAAATAATTTTCTGGTCAAGGAAGGAAATTCATTGCAGACTGCATGGATTAGGATAAGCTTACTGATGCCCATTTCAAGGAAATAAAAGAAGCAGAAGCTATGATTAAGCAGGTGAAGAGTTCAATGATAGACACATCCATTGATGTAAACATGTGCAACAATATCTACAGGGTCAGTTGGAAAAAATTAAGAAGGTGGAGAAAGAGATGGCAAAGATAAGGTCTAGACAGACTCAGTTGACGAATGCTTTTGCACCCTCACTAGACATTCTGAATCAAAACATAAAGGAGATAGATGCCACAATGATAACCTATGATCAAGGTCCAAGCATAGATTTGACAAAGATGGAAAAGCTTCAATATGCATTATGCACCCATCTCCAGATAGTTAACTCCTTGAAAACTTTTTGGAAGAAGGAGATACAGAATCTCAAGATAGCATATCAGGATGTTTTCCCTAAGTAAGTATGTGCAGACATAGTTTTTTTCTACACCTTTATCATTAATGTCAAAGGGGGAGTTGTGTATAGAATATGGAGTATAATATGTATAGGGAGATATAAGATTATGTATAAAAATGTATAAAAGACAAAAAGTTTTTTGTGCTAAGGGACAGTTAGCAACTTGGCCATATTCCTTTTTTTCCATCAATGACAAAGGGGGAGATTGTTGGAAAGTTGATGATACTCAAGTATATGACTAGATATAGGGTTTTCATTATGGAAACAAAGTCATATAGCAGTTTGGAGTTAGTGCACTTGGTGTATAGATCATAATTCGGTTAAGTGTTGAAGACTGGATAGTATACAGAGTTTCAACAGCTTAGAGCATCAGTGCACATGTGTATGGATGAATTATGGTATGTACCTTAGAAGTTAAGTTGGTTAGACTATATTCTTGCTTAGTCTATGAGCGCATAAGCAGATGTGCAAGGATGTGAAAGTTATAGTCAGTTGAAGTTGCATAGCTAGCGTGTGCCAGTAGAGAATAGAGCATGGAGCCGACAGCTAGCATTTTGGTTTGTGATTGTAATGTAATATTGTAAAGGCTATGTTCCTATTGTATTTAGGTTTTTGACATGTTTATATGTATAATTTTAAGCATGCTTAAGCTAATTCATTTTGAAGTGTTATTTGTAATTAGATATAGGGCCGACCTAATTATGTATTTTGTATGAGCGCATAAATATAAGGTGTGCCCATTGTATCCAGTATGGAAGTAGAAATAGAGTTGTGATAAGTAGATCAGAAGTGTGAGAAGACACTAGTAGATGTATTAGATCTTTTCAAGAGGTCAAAGCATCAGCGCATCAAAGGAACTGATCTGACAAGCAGTGTCATAGTGACAGTTCATCCTGCATATATAGTGTGTATCTGAGATCAGAAGGTTGTAGCTTTCACCACTTGAGTAGTGAGCTCTTGGACAATGCATCCTCTCCCCTAATAGGGATGATTGTAAAAGAATCCTAACAAGGTCTAACCCTTAACAAGGCCTACTGTACTTAAAGCATTGTAAAGCTACTCCTAATAGGGTAAAGGATCTTCTAGCAAGGATCACAAAACACTAGTGCAGAATATTAGTGGGAATCAATTCCCACTGGGGTTTTACCTATTTGGGTTTCCTCATAATCATATTGGTATCATGTGTTGATTTCATGTTTCATGTTTATGTGAATGTTTATTTCAGTTCTTAAGCATTTAAAGTTCAGCATAAAGATTAAAGTGAAAAGTTAAAATATAGTGAACACTGATTCACCCCCCCGCCCCTCTCAATGTTCCCATTCCTAATAGGTAAAAGTTTCCATGTCTTGTTTTTCTCAATCTATTCAATTTCTTCATTCAGAGCCTCAATCCATTCTTCATTTTCAAGTTCATCTCTAACATTCTTAGGCTCAAAATCACAAACTAAGCATGTATTTTGTCTTAACTTACTTCAGGTCATCATGACAGCTTGCTTATCTCCAATGATTTGGTTCTATGGATGGTGTCTTCTAACAAATCTTGCCTATACTTGTTGTCTTCTATGCTCATCATTCAGTTCAGATTCATTTTGTTCCTCAGTAGCTTCTTCCTGGTTCTCGATAGCATTTTCCTGATACTTGGTAACTCAGTCTGTGGCTTTGATAGATATTCTAGATGCTCAATATATGTAAACCTACCATAGTCTTCTAGTTCCTTCCTGCTTTCATCATTCTTTTCAGAAAACTCATCAACTTTTACATTAGTACTTTCAACCATTTTATTAGTAGCCTTGTTCAAACATTTATAAGCTTTACTCTTTGTAGAATATCTTAGAAATATTCCTTCATCACCTTTAGAGTCAAAATTACCATTTCTATCATCCTTCAAAATATAACACCTAGGTCCAAAATTTTTGAAATAACCTACATTCAGTGTATATCCAAACCATAACTCATAAGGTGTCTTGTTCATGTCTTTCTTTAGTTGAACTCAATTCAAGGTGTATATAGCAATACTAATTGCTTCCCTCTAGTACATTTGTGCAACATATTTCTCAATCATCAATGTTCTGGCACAATCAACAATAGACCAATTTCTTCTTTCAACAATTCCATTCTGCTGAGGTGTCCTTGGTGTAGAAACCTGCCTTTTGATTTCATGCTCATTACAAAAATTAGTGAATTCAATAGAGATAAACTCACCTCCTCTATCAGATCTTAAGCATTTTAGGTCTTTCCTGGTTTCTTTTTCAACTTTATCCTTATACCACTTAAACAATTTGAATGCTTCAGATTTTTCTTTTAAGAACATGACTGTCATCATCCTAGAGTAGTCATCAATAAATAAAATGAAATATTTGTCTCCATAGTAACTCTGAGTTCTCATAGGACCACATATGTTTGTATGTACCAACTCCAAAATACCTTTAGATGAATAGTCTTTACTTTTAAAACTAGATTTGGTTATCTTTCCTTTCTGACATTGATTGCACATAACATGATCAGGTTTGGTTTGACTCAATAGACCTCTAACTCGTCTCTTTTTACTGATCTTAACCATGTTATCAAAGTTCACATGACACGGTCTCTTATGCCACAACCATGCATCTTCATTTTTTTCCAATAAACAAGAAGTATCAACATTGTCAAGATAGAATAAATTACCTTTTGATTGTCCTCCAGTATCGACTAGCTTTCCGGTTTCATCAAAGATTTTCACCTTCTTGCTTTCAAATGCAACTCAGTGACCTAAGTTATTCAGCTGTGCTTCACTCAAAAAATTGTAGTTAAGTCCTTTTACCCAGTATGCATTATCACATCTAATCCTATCTTTCAATAAGATAGATCCTTTTCCTTTCACTTGACAAGGTGTATCATTTTCCATTTTCACTGATTCTCCATTGTAGTGTTCAAGGTATTGAAATTTATCTTCATCACCAGTCATGTGATGTGTACAACCACTATCAATAATCCAAGTATCATTTTTACTAACTTTAGATATGAGTGTTGTTTCTACATACCTTTCCTCTTCTTCTAAATCATCTTCCATTGCAACAAATACCACTTCATAATCTTCATCAGTGTCGGTGTCAGTGTCATTCTCATCTTCTCCCACAAGGTAACATGTCTTCTTGCCTTTTTCTTTGTAATCTCGGTTGTTTCTTCTATCATAGTGTCGGTTTCCTCTGTCATTTCCTCTACCAAACTTTCTATTACCAGATCTGTCATTGTCTTTATCTTCTACTTTCCTGTTAGTACATTTAGCAACAATATGGCCAATCTCTTTATAATTAAAACAAGCTAGAGGTAACTTTCCCTTATACATTGCTTTACCTTTCTATAATCTTCAGGCCATAAGTGCTTCAAGCTCATCAAGTTCATCTTCACTAACACTATCAATTTCATTCTTAATGTTATCCTTACTGCTAGATTTACCAACCTTCAGAGATGACATAAACTCAGACTCAACACTCAGTACAACACTATTGTCATAATTATTTAGCACAAATGTAGTCATTTTTCCAATCAAACTATCAAGTGTAAGAGTTTTTTTAGGTGCAGACCTCATATCATGAATATAAGATATTCTAATTGCATAGACAGGTAACAAAGTTCTCATTATGGTAATTACCATAATATCTTCAAAACTAATACCTCCTACTTCTCTGATAGCATTAACTACCTCTTTGATTTGATTAGAGTATTGTGTGATGTTCTATCCTTATTTCATCTTCATGTCATCAAATCTACCTCTTAAGCTTTCATTTCTGGCTCTCATTACATTCACATCACCACCATGAACAAGAGCAATTTTATCCCACATTTCTTTCATTTTAGTGCATGCTTTGACATCTTCAAATTCAGCATCAGTTAGAGCAACAACAATCTCTATCATAGTTATATTGTTCTCATGTTTGTCTCTCAACTGATCAACTATTAAAGGTCCCATAGTCAGTTGTAAGTAGCCATGAACTAGTAGATGTAGAGAAGATTCTCTGATTCTAGATATGTAAAGCCTCATCCTGCTTTGCCATGTTGTGAAGTTGTCTTTGTTTAGCTTAGCCACTTCCCTCTTATACATCTTGTGATCTTTTTCTCAAGTCCTTAAAACTTTCTCCAAGCAACCAATTTTCTCTGATACCAATTGTTAGAATAACTAAGAGGGGGGTTGAATCAGTTAAATCAGTTATCTTATAGTCCCAAACTATCAGATGTACATTTTAAAACTATTTTGACAATTTATGCAACTCGGTAAGATAAAATATCAATCTATCTGTTCATTTACCAAATACCAGTAATTATCCAAACTGTGATTACCGATTAAATCAACTATGTAGTATGTAAAGTATGATAGAAAAAAAATCATAATAAACAACTCATAACACAATGATTTAATGTGGAAACCTTGCTAAGGGAAAAAACACTTGGGACTGGTAACCCAAAATATTTCACTCTTTTGAAGTGAGCTCAGTTAGGAGCCAACCCTGTTAAAGGTTATAATGCACATTGTTAGGTGTGACCTAGTTAGAGGATTTATCACTAATAGTTAACTTTTGACTAACATTCACTATGGGGTCAACAAGATAATAATCAACATTCAACGAATGTCATATGGAAATATAATAAGACTATTAAGTCCACTTGGTTAAGATATTTTTCTAAATCAATGGTTAAACTAATACAGTTCTGATCTGATTCAAATACAACTTAATTGCAAATATTCAGATCTATGATATGCTCATAAAACCCATTTGATCATTATTCAATTCACTTCCTCAATATTTCCTCAACTTAATTTACTCGATAAATAGTTCTTTGATGCTCAATATGCATGCAGCTTGGTTCTATCTATAACCAGTTTGATCAAGAATGCATGAATAAATCTTCATGCAAAATGTTCTACAGTCTATATTCATTTAGCATATTTCAACAATGAAACTCATGTTTCTTAAATAGACAAGTAAACTATTTTCATATCGACCATTGGATTTTTCCTCTTAATCTCAATCGTCCATTTTTCCGCTTAAACCTTCCTTGATAGATGTATCAATAACATGTTTCAATCTCATCCTTTAGAACATCTTTGAATTTTTTCAGCCATGGATCTTATAACAAACTTTATCTGTAACCTCAAAATCATAACAATTTCTAGCTCATCAAGTTCAGTCAGTTGTTCTTAGAATTTAATGTTTTCATCCATAATTATTTAATACTAAATGCATCAGTGATAACTAACTCAGTTATTACTCTCACTCGGTATACACTGCATGGGCTCAGTGTATACAAAAGTCTTCAATTACCGACCACATTAACTTGTTCAAATCAAATCTCTTCTTCATAATAGACTAATGTAACATGCTCAAGTCAACAATATAAAGCCATAGACTCGTCAATAAGTTACCCAATGTATATCTTATCCTTATCAGTCATATCCATATTTCTCTTATGTAGATATCTCATTTCTTCACCCATTCTTCCTTCTATAGATATTCAGATGTTTGTAACTATCATGATAAGTATAGTCAGAACTAGTTGACATCAATGAAAACATATTGACTAATTTAATCATCGTACATATCACTTTAATATCTTGGTGATCTATAATCATTGTTCTTCAATTCATCAAGATATACAATCAGTTGTAGTTCATCACCATCCCAAAAACTGTTTCTAGTTTGCATGGTGCCAATACAATTCCTACACCAAGCATGAATATACAACTTAGCAATAGTATGCCAAGGTCCAAGTGTTTAAGTACAGCTCTTATACCACATGTAATAACCAGATTCACTCAAAAGAGACACGTGAGCTCTACAATAGAAAAACTAAAAAGTCGAGCATAAAACAAGTCTACAAAACTTAAGACTTTTCCACATAACAATAATCCATTTTCTAATTAAAATAAATTTACAATATTCTGGAATAATGTCAACATAAGCACCAAGTACAAATTAGGAATCCACCATACTATCGAACAGTAAGTTATATGAGTAAAAATACATAAGGGATATCGACCACACTATCGCACATCATACATCAAAATAGATAGATACAATATAGTGGAGTACAAGACCCAATAGGTTGAAATGAGACAAGATATCTACAATATATATGCCATTAGATAGTCACTTTTCTATCTACATATTCCTGTCTCCTATGCCATCAGGTAGTCAGTCACCCATCTACAAATCTCAAGACAAAAATGTGATTCATGCATTTTTTCAGCCCAACCATAGAGTGGTCAGCTCCCCCAGGGCTCATCTTGAAATGAAGAGCATGCCGACCCTTCTTGAGTGATCTATCAACTTGGTACTGATGGGTCAGAAAGGAATCTGGTGCAAGTTGTGAACTAAATACTTTTATCAACTATGAAAGTAGAACTAACATAGATATGACAGAGAGAAAATAATAACCAACATAAAGTCCATTATGTATTTACATAGCTTAGGCCTAAGTATTTTAACACCAAATTTCTACTGGCAGGTAAAAGAAAGAAATATTTACCCTTCTCTATTTTTCCATATTCGGTACCTTTTCCCATGATATCTTTCCCTAACACAAATAATATGCAAAAATAACATAAAATTCAAAACTTAACCTTCCATAAAAAATTTTCAACGAGGTTAATTTTCTATGATAATTTAAATGGTTTCTCTAATAATACAACATTTACATCTTACTGAAAGTCATGTATTCAAAATCTCTGAAAAATCATGATAATAAGGTAATAAAGAAGATCTAAAAATCATTTATGGAACATACAGGTGCTACAAGTAGTTTACATAGTTCTTGTCAAGATTAAATGGACAGTAAACTATTATTTCTCGTGCTATAGGAAGTACATTTACATCCTGTTGTAGCTTCGAATAAGAAAACAACAAGCATGTTTACTAAATTTTTGACCAACAGTTTGGTGTGAAGGTAGTTTGAACATATTTTGATTGTGATTACTATCTATTACCAGTGAATGGGTTTAAAGTGGATATCTAATTTCGATTTTAAATAAAGGTTTATTTCAATTCCCTTCCAGCAATAAAATTTAAAAGTATACTAGTCTATACACATGAATTTCTACAAGATAAACATAGATTTATAGTCATAATTCTTGATATTAATCGAACAACATACTAAATTTTACCAAATATTCAAACATGATAAAATAAAAAAATCTGTGCAGTCAACCGAGATATCAATTCAAACTTTAAGCAACTAGCATATGGTTAGGTGTTTGGTATTTTCCTATATTTTTTCGTAGATGCTAAAAGTATGGTTTCTACATATGAATAGTAGTTTTCTGTTCTTTCCAAGGCAATCAAGTCAAAATTCAAGGATAGTTTTGGGTTTCTAAGGACAAACATTCTACAATAAAACCAAATATATATAAGGAAAAATTGCAACGATAGTTTAATTGTAAGTATAATTTCAAACCTACTATCATTCCCTTAACATGACATAATATCAAACTCATAATAAAAACCTTGTTTTATTTATATTCTAAGTATGTGATGATGTTCCAGACCCAACCTGTATCGCGTGCTTCCTTTATGGTTTGTGCTTCCTCAGTTCCATCCGTTTCCTCTCTATTTCACCTCTAATTTTTCCCCCGTACACTCTGGCCCACGCCTCTTATTCTACTTCTCTTATTTTGGCCTGTATTTGGCACTTGTAATTGATTGGATCCTTGAGTAATCTTTTGTCTTATTTTTTTGAGTCTACTATAGCTTCATATTTTCTATTGTAAACATCAAAATAAAAAGTCCACTTTGGTTCATTTTGAAAAGTGGCAATTGTACATGCACTATATATAAAGTGCAAAAATCATCTATTTTGGGGGGGTTCTTTGATTCAGTGATATGGGGGGTGTCTTGTGTGATTGTGCCTCCTTGTATCTTTCCCTTTTTTCATTTTGCATCATGGGTTCTCCTAGATTTCCACTTTTAACTCCACATAATTATGCATCATGGAAAATTAAAGCATGGAGTAAGATGATGGAAAAAGGTTTTATTCAATATGTTGATGGAACCATTGTTGCACCAACTGATCCTAATTCTCATATAGAATGGGTGAAAAAAATCAAATGGCTCTTGAAACCTTGAGAATGTATGTAATAGAAGACCTTATTTGGATAATATTGTTTTTGTTCTTCTTTTTTATCATGCCATAAATTAAGTTGCCCACTAACTGAGCCTACGTGGGTCAAGATTGATTCCAATGATTTTGCAAGTCTTTCCCTTCCAAGATTTGTAGCAATAGAATATTTTAACCTCCTAATTAAAGATTCTAATTCTTTTTCCCTCTTTCAATTTGGTTCAAGAATTTTTCCTGTGTTTTAGAAGGAGGTTTCTCGATTGATCGAAGTGGTTGAGGTTCATTTTCTTGGTTATTTTCTTCATTCATTTGTTCATGAGGAAAAGATGGAGGGTTTGGTTGGGGGTTTTGTTCAGGGAGATCATTTCTTCTTGGAAATTAAAAGAAAATCAATTTTAAAATCTTAATTACACTTAAAATCTAAGAAAATAAATTTTAACAAAATAAATTGCTTCAAAACTGAAATTTCAATACAAATAAGAAGCATGGGCTGTAAAAAAACTTACTTCTTCTGCTTCAAAGTTGACGATGTCATGGAGCCATTCTTTATCAAATTAGATGAATTGAACTAGCAAAATGTCTTTGTGTACGCACTCTAGGAAGCCCTTCTTAGCTACAAACATGGGTTTCTGGCATGAAAATGGGCCTTTGAAAGGCAACCATAAAGTTTATAGCTTTTTAAAAAGCATGTGCACCCTATAGGGCACAAAAACTATGTTTTGAATTGCCCAAGCCTAAGGCTTGGGCAACCCAAGCCATAGCATGTGTGCCCTGTTAGATAACTGAGAAGGGGAGTGAATCAGTTAAATTAGTTATCCTACAATACCAAACTCTCAGATGTACTTTTTCAAACTTATTAAAAAAATCAAACAACTCAGTAAGATAAAATAACTATCTTTCTGTTCATTTACTGAATACAAGTAATTTTCAAAACTATCTTTACTGATTAATCAAATATGCAACATGTAAAGTATGATAGCAAAATAATCATAACAAATAACACGTAACACAAAGATTTAACATGGAAACCCTGCTAAGGGAAAAACCACCTGGGACGAGTAACCCAAAATATTTCACTCTTCTAAAGTGAGCTCAGTTAGGATCCAACCCTGTTAAAGGTTAGAATGCACACTATCAGGTGTGATCTAATTAAAGGATTTATCACTAACGGTTAAATTTTGACTAGCATTCACTATGGGGTCAACAAGATAACAATTAAAACTCCTTGAATGTCATATGGAAATACAAAAAATACTGTTAAGTCCACTCAGTTAAGATATTTTATTGTAACAATGGTTAAACTGATACAATAGTGATCTGATTCAAATACAACTCAATTTGCAAATATTCAAATCTATGCTAAGCTCAAAATAACTCACCTACTCAATAATCAATTCACTTCGTCATATCCCCTAACTTACTTTACTCGATGTATATATCTTTGATGCTTAGTTATGCCTGCAGCTTGGTTCTATCTGTAACCAGTTTGATCAAGAATGCATGAAAAATGTCTTCACATGAAATATTTTGCAATCTCTATTCATCCGGCATTTTCATCAATGAATCTCATGTCTCTTAAATATATGTGTAAGCCATTTTCATATCAGCCATTAGATTTTTCCTCTTAATCATCATTGTCCATTTTTCCTCTTCAAGCTTCCTTGGCACATGTGTCAATAACACATTTCAATCTCTTACCTTTGATCATCTTTGAATTTTGTCAATCGTAGATCTTAAAAAAAACTTCATCTATTACCTCAGAATCATAAACAATTTCCAGCCTAGTAATTAAAGTCAGATGTTATAACATTTAATGCTTTCATCCATACTCGGTTAATATTGAATGCATCGGTGATAACTAACTCGGTTATTACTGTCACTCAGTATACACAAGATTGACTTGGTGTATACAAAAATCTTCAATTACCGACCACATTAACTTGTTCAATTCTGATCTCTTCTCCATAATAGAATAATGCAACATCCTCAAGTCAATAATATAATGCCATAGACTCATCAATAAGTTACCCAACGTATACCTTATCCTTATCTGTCATATCCATATTTTTCTTATGTAGATATCTCATTTCTTCCAACTACAGATATTCAAATGTTTGTAACTATCGTGATAAGTGTAGTCAAAACTAGTTAACATCGATGACAACATATTGACTAATATAATCATCTTACAAATCACTTTAATAGTGTAGTGATCTCTAATCATTGTCTCCTCAGTACATCAAGATATTCAATTAGTTGTAGGTCATCATTCTCTCCCTTTGGCATTGATGGAACACAAACAATATGAAATATTCCATACCATACCAAACATTTGTTCTACAACAATATAGATAAATGTTGTAGCTCAGTAAGCTCTTCCTAGCTTGATATTTAATATGTTTAATCACTACAAACAACATTCCATGCAGACTCTCCCTACAGATTTGATCTTTTTCAGTTCTCTAATTATTTCTCTCCCCCTGTAGTGGATAGATATTTCGTTAAAATCTTGTTCCCTTTTCATGTCCTCTCTAGTAGATATTTCATATAAATTTATCTCTCCCTTTGACAACAATGCCAAAAGAAAATAAATATCTCTTTAGTAGCCAAGTAGTTCTCTGTTGTTTGGTCCAGATCAAGTACCTTCATGTACTGATATACAATTCTTTGTTCTAGCTTCTACAATCTTTCACAACCTTAGAAATCCTAAAGTGTGAGATATATGCATCAACATGAATGATTTTATGATAAAATATAGGTTGATGCAACCTCCTGATCACCTTAGTGACCTATAGACAGGGGATAGACCCCTAGTCTAGTCCTCAAGTACTCAAAAGTATCTTTCGGTAAGGGCTTGGTAAATATATCAACAAGTTGTTCTTTAGACTTCACAAATTCTAGTTTTACTTTCTTTTCTTGTACTTGTTCCCTCAAATAGTGATACTTAATAGATATGTGCTTTTTTTTTTAATGGATCACCGGATTCTTGGAAATTTTTATAGCACTAGTGTTGTCACAATATATAATCACTGGATCAGTTATCACCTCATTCATTCCTTCCAATAATTGTTTTATCTATGCAATATTTGAACAATTAGTAGCAGCAACAACAACATACTCTTCTTCATCAGTAGACTGATAAATACATGCTTGTTTCTTACTTATCCATATTACAAGTCTTTCTCCCAAAAATAATGCTCCACCAGTTGTACTCTTTCAGTCATCAATGTTTCCAGCCCAATCTACATTAGTGTACCATAAACCATAGTCTTTAATTTTCTTCAAATATCTCAGAATCCTTTTAACAACAACCATATGTGATTCCTTAGGATTAGCAAAAAATCTTGCTACAATCCTAACTGTGTGTGCTATATCAAGCCTATTGTGTTTCACATACATTAGTTTTCCAATCGTTGATGTCTGATTTACCTTGGTTGATTCATCATATTTTGTCAACTTACATCTTGTCACCATTGGTGCTCCTACATGTTTTGAATCTTCCATGCCAAAAGTCTTTAACACTTGATGTATTTTGATTGTGTAATGAAAATCCCATCATTTTATTGTATAATCTACAAACCTAAAAATTATTTAATCTCTCCAAACATTGACATTTCAAACTCTTTTCTCATTTCATCAGCAAAAGATTTGCAAATAATATCATGTCCTCCAAATATTATATCATCAACAAAAATTTCAGCAATCAAAATATTATCATCAGATTCTCCTTTCATGTACAAATTTCTATTTTCACTTGTCCTCACAAAGCCAGTACTAATAAGATAAGCATGTAACCTTTCATATCATGCTCTCGGTGCTTGTTTTAGTCCATATAGTTCTTTGTGTAGTCTGCATACCATGTTCTTCGTATTTGGATCAACAAAACCTCCAGGTTGTTCTATGTAGACCTCTTCCTCAAGAATTCCATTTAGAAATTTTGATTTCACATCCATTTGATATACTTTGAATCCCTTATGTGGAGCATATGCAAGTAATATCCTAACTCCTTCAAGTCTTGCAACTGGTGCAAAAGTTTCACCATAGTCAATACCTTCTTGTGTATATCCCTTGCATACAAGTCTTTCTTTGTTTCTAGTTACCTCACCATTCTCATTCAACTTGTTTCTAAAAATCTACTTAGTACCAATTACATTTTTATCACTCGGTCTTTGTACCAATGTCCATGTTTTTTTTTCTTTATTTTTTCAATTTCTTCATTCATTGCCTTAATCCATTCCTCATTCTCAAGTGCGTCTCAAACATTCTTAGGCTCAAATTCACAAACTAAACTTGTGTTTTGTCTTAACTTACTTTGTGTCATCATTCCAGCTTTCTTGTCTCCAATAATTTGGTTCTTTGGATGGTGTCTTCTAACAAATCTTGCTAGTACTTGCTCTCTTATTTTCTCATCATTTAGTTCAAGTTCATTTTCTTCCTCGGTAGCTTCTTCTTGGTTCTTAATTTGCATTTGCTAATTCTCAGTAGTATTTTCCTATTGCTCGGTAGACTCAGCCTGTGACTTTGATAGATAGTTTGGATGCTCAATATATGTAAACCTACCATAGTCTTATGGTCCCTTGCTAGTTTCCTCATCATTCTTCTCAGCAAAATCATCCACTTTCACATTAGCACTCTCAATCATTTTTTTAGTAGCCTTGTTCAAACATTTGTATGCTTTGCTCTTAGTAGAATATCCTAGAAATATTCCTTCATCACCTTTAGAGTCAAATTTACCATTTCTATCATCTTTCAAAATGTAACATCTGCTTCCAAAAATTTTGAAATAACTTACATTCAGTGTGTAGCCAAACCATAACTCATAAGGTGTCTTATTTGTATCTTTCTTCAATGAACTTGATTCAAGGTGTATACGGTAGTGCTAACAACTTCTCTCTAGTACATTTGTGCAACATATTTCTTAATCATCAATTTTCTGGCACAGTCAACTATAGATCGATTCCTTCTTTTTGCAATACCATTCTGCTGTGGTGTTCTTGGTGCAGAAACCTATCTTTTAAGTCCATGCTCATTACATAAATTAGTGAATTCATCAGAAATAAACTCACCTCCTCTATCAGATCTTAAGCATTTTAAATATTTTCTAGTCTCCTTTTCAGCTTTAGCTTTATACCACTTAAACAGTTTGAAAGCTACATATTTCCCTTTCAAAAACATAACTATCATCATCCTAGAGTAGTCATCAAAAAATAAAATGAAATATTTGTCACCATAATAACTCTAAGTTCTCATAAGACCACATAAGTTGGTATGTGCCAACTCCAAAATACCTTTAGAAGAATAGTCTTCTTTTGAAACTAGATTTAGTCATTTTTCCTTTCTGACATTGATTGCACATGACATGGTTGGGTTTAGTTAGACTCGGTAAACCTCTAACTCTTCTCTTCTTACTAATCTTAACCATGTTATCAAAATTCACATGACATAGTCTCTTATGCCACAACCACACATCTTCATTTCTAGCCAACAAACAAGAAGTTTTAGCATTGTTAAGATAAAATAGATTACCATTGGATTGTTCACCAATACTGACTAGCTTTCTAGTTTGATCATATATTTTCACCTTTCTACTTTCAAATGCAACTCAGTGACCTAAATTGTTCAATTGTGCTACACACAACAGAATATAGTTAATTAATTTCACCCAATATGCATTCTCACATCTAATCTTATTGTTCAACAAGATAGATCCTTTTCCTTTCACTAGACAAGGTGTATCATTTCCCATTTTAATAGATCCTCCATTATAGTGTTCAAGGCATTCAAATTTATCTTCACCACCAGTCATATGATGTGTACAACCACTATCTATAATCCAAGTATCACTCTTGCTAACTTTAGATATAAGTGTTGTTTCTACATACCTTTCTTATTCTTATGAATCATCTTTCATAGCTATGAATATCACTTCATATTATTTATTAGTGTCAGTGTCGGTGTCATATTCATTATCTTCAAAAAGATAACAAGCTTTCTTGCCTTTGTCTCTATAGTCTCAATTTTTTCTTCTATCATAGTGTCGGTTCCCTCTATGATCTCGGTTATCCCTTCTGTCAGACTTCCTTTTTCTTGTTCTTTCATCATCTTTGTCTTTATCATCTTCTTAGTTAGGACACCTAGCTGCAATGTGAGCAATCTCTTTACAATTAAAACATACCAAAGGTAATTTACCTTTGTATCTTTACTTTTCTATAGCCTCCTAGCCATAAGTGCTTCAAGCTCATCACTATCACTATCAGTTTCATTTCTTATGTTATGCTTACTACTAGAATTACCAATCTTTATGGATGACATAAAATCAGACTCAACACTCGGTACAATACTGTTATCATAATTATTCACCTCAAAAGTACTCAACTTACCAATTAGACTATCAAGTGTAAGATTACTACCAGGTATAGATCTCATTTCGTGAATAGCAGAGATTCTAATAGCATAGACAGGAAGAAAGGCTCTCAGTATTTTACCCACAACAGTGTCTTGAAAAATAATACCTCCTCCTCCATGGATAGCATTGACTACCTCTTTGATTTGGTTAGAGTATTGAGTTATATTTTTACCTTCTTTCATCTTCATATCATCAAATCTACCTCTTAGGATTTCATCTCTGGCCCTCATTATATTTACATCACCACCGTGAACTAATGCAATCTTGTCTCACATTTCTTTTGTTGTAGTGCATTCTTTGATATCTTCAAATGCTGCATCAAATAGAGTAGCAACAATCTCTATCATAGTTATATTGTGTTCATATATGTCTCACAGTTGATCAACTGTCAAAGGTCTGGAATAGTCAATTGTAAGTAGCCATTATCTAGGAGATTAATAGCAGATTCTCCAATTCCAGATATGTGCAGCCTCATCCTACTTTTCCATGTGGTGAAGCTATCTTTGTTCAGCTTAGGCACTTCTCATTTATACATCTTGTGATCTTTTTCTCAAGTCCTTGAAACTTTCCTCCAAACAACCAATATGCTATAATACCAATTGTTAGATAATTGAGAGGGGGGGTGAATCAGTTAAATCTATTATCCTACATTACCAAACTCTCAGATGTGCTTTTTCAAACTTATTCAATAAATCAAACAACTTGGTAAGATAAAATAACTATCTTTCTCTTCATTTACTGAATACCAATAATTTCCAAAACTATCTTTACCGATTAATCAAATATACAACATGTAAAGTATGACAGAAAAAAATCATAAAAAATAACACATAACATAAGGATTTAACATGGAAACCCTGCTAAGGGAAAAACCACATGGGACTAGTAACCCAATTATTTCACTCTTTTGAAGTGAGCTCGGTTAGGAGCCAACCCTGTTAAAGGTTACAATGAACACTGTCAGGTGTGACCTAGTTAAAGGATTTATTACTAATAGATAATTTTTTACCAGCATTCACTATGGGGTCAACAAGATAACAATTAACACTCCTTGAATATCATATGGAAATACAAAAAAGACTGTTAAGTCAACTCAGTTAAGAGATTTTGCTGTAAAAATGGTTGAACTGATATAGTAGTGATCTGATTCAAATACAACTCAATTTGCAAATATTCAGATCTATTCTAAGCTCAAAATAACTAATCTGGTCAATAATCAATTCACTTCATCATATCCCCCAACTTACTTTACTCGGTGTATCTATCTTTGACACTCGGTTATGCCTGCAGCTTAGTTCTGTCTGTAACTAGTTTGATCAAGAATGCATGAAAAATGTCTTCACATGAAATCTTTGCAATCTCTATTCATCCAACATTTTCATCAATGAATCTCATGTCTCTTAAATAGACATGTAAGCCATTTTCATATTAGCCATTAGATTTTGCCTCTTAATCATCATCGTACATTTTTCCTCTTCAAGATTCCTCGGCAGATGTGTCAATAACATGTTTCAATCTCTTCCCTTTGATCATCTTTGAATTTTTTAGTCATGGATCTTATAACAAACCTCATCTGTTACCTCAGAATCATAAATAATTTCCAACTCAGCAATTACAGTTAGTTGTTATAATATTTAATGCTTTCATCCATATAGTGATAACTAACTTGATTATTACTGTCACTCGGTATACACAAGACTGACTCGGTGTATACATAAATCTTCAATTACCAACCACATTAACTTGTTCAATTATGATCTCTTCTCCATAATAGAATAATGAAACATGCTCAAGTCAATAATATAATGCCATAAACTAATCAATAACTTACCCAATGTATACATTATCCTTATCTATCATATCCATTTTTTTCTTATGTAGATATCTCATTTCTTCATCATTTATTCCTTCTAAGTGTAGTCAAAACTAGTTGGCATCAATGACAACATATTGACTGATTTAATCATCTTACAAATCACTTTAATAGCTTGGTGATCTCTAATCACTATCTCATCAGTTCATCAAGATACTCAATCAGGTGTAGGTCATCACCCTATAGGGCGCATGTGCTTTAGTGTGTACACATTATGGCCATTGGGGGCCCAAAAAGGAAAGTGGCACCTTTTTGGTCACCCATCTTTGTGCATATACCCACCTAGAGGTATGAAATTAAACTTGTATGTTCAAATTGAATTTTATTTGAGTGTTTCATTAACTAGGTTTGCATGAACCTCTTAAGTTATTATTTGATGTAAATAGAAATGTGCGTTTTATACAATCGATTACTAGATGTTTTCTATAATGATGAATGAATCAAGATTTATATCTACTTAAATTTTTAAATAATGAATGATTGATCAATGTGATTTTCAGTTTATTCTTAAACCAGAATTATATTGATCTTAATGACTTTATTTCATGTCTTTATTTTTTGGCTTGTTTTTAGATTCATTTTGTCTTTTGTCTTAGTAAGAGGCTTTGTGGTTGAGGGATGCATATCCTTATTTGTTTGTAGGCTTCCAAGAGTAACCCTAAATTTAGGAGAGATGGATGTAACACCCCTCCCATAGTTTACTTTTCAATTTAATTGGTCAGACTCTTTTAGGCCACTTTTCATGTTTGTATAAATCCTCGGATAGATTTGATGTTATGTATATTATCTTTATGATTTTACTGACCCCATAATTGCACGTGTATGGTTGGCATTTATGTTTTATATTTTTGTTTGACGTGTCTCATGTGGTTGAGGGACTGAGTCATAGTTACTTACTTGCAAGATCCACACAATCATCTGATCCCTATCATTTCTTATTTATATTTATACATGTATGTACATGTTTATCTTTTATGCATGGTTGCACATACCAAGCATCGACTTCCCTGAATTGTTGGGATGAGCATGCCCTACCATAAAATCTCAATGGTAAGAGAGGGGAGATAACATACAAATCTAAATCCCAATCCAAACCATTGATTGTCCTAAATATTGGGCAAGTATCTATTTCTACCCATCCAAATTCATCAAGGTGACAAGAATTCATGACCCCTTCCTTGGTGTTTGTTTGATATGGAGTTAGTTGATTTTCAAGTTTTGGGAGTCAAGTGGATTTACTTGCACATGAATTAGTTGATTTAAATAATTAAATTAGGAGTAATTATGAGACTGGAATAATTATATTTTATGAATGTGGAAATATTAGATATAGAGTATATTTAATTATTCAAGGTTAATTAAATACCTTTGTTTAAATTATCAGAGTTAATTAAAAGTTTAAATTTGGAATAAAAGGGTTTAATTTATTATTAAATCCTAAGAAAAAGAAAATTAAAGGCATAGTTGTTTCATTTAATATTTAATTTATCAACTTGCATAGTTGATTATGTGCTAAAGTATTTATTGATTAATTAAGTAATTATATGCAATTTAAGTTGCATAGTCGATTTAAGTGAAAATTGAATTAGAATCTAACGTTAAAAGCTGAGTTAGAAATTATAATTAAAAAAGTGCATTATTTTATTATGAGGTTATTTTATTATGCATAGTAAATTGATAGAAACTAAGTAGAGAGAGTTGAGTTATGTTTTAGGGTTTGCATGTTTCAGAAACCCTAGGAGGAATACATCTTCTTTATGAGGGGTTTCTGGGTATTATTTTCAATTACTTCTATTGGGTTTTGGAGGAGCTCTTTTGGATGAATTTGAAAGATTTTTGGAAAGCTTGGATTTTGTAGGCATTGTTAGAGATTGTTAGAAAGTTTGGATTTTGAAGGGTGAAATAGATCTTTCTTGGTTTCAAAATTTCAGGTATTTTTTTAAGGTAGGGTTTTAAACCTTCTTTTTGTAAAGTTATGTCCTTTGAAAAGATTGTTTGCTTCATGTTTGGAATTTCTTATATGAATGAATTGGAATTGGATTTCTATTTAAATCAGGTTTGGTTTTGTGAAATTTTAGATTAGTTTGATATTAAATTAGATCTAGCATTCAGTTTAGATGGTTTGAAAATCTAGGAAGAAATTTTAGAAATTTATGTGAGTTTTTTTTTCAGTTAGGATATTTACCCAGAAAAGATAGATAATTTGTCTTAATATTTTGCATAGAAATTTAATTGAAATTGCATGTGAAATCATATTCAAATGAAATTAGTTTTGCCTAAAACCCTAGTTTTCCATTAAAGAAATCAATTGAGAAAATAAATGTGTTTAAATAAAAAGGGTTTTTGCTATTTAAATTTATTATTATTATTATTATTTATTAATTTTCAGATTTAAGAATTTATTTAATAAAAAAAATATTTTATTATTTATTAATTTTTGGATTTAAAAATTATTTTATTATTATTATTATTATTAGTGATTTTCAGATTTAAAATTATTATTAAAACATGTTAATTAATAAATAAATATTAATTGATTTTTTTACATGCGGGTTTTAATATTAATGTTTTCATTTATATTTATATTTAGAAATTAATAACATTATTTTATTATTAAATACATGGTGTTTTGATATGCATGGAGATTTTAGTTAAATACTTATTTAAACAGTATATATGCATGAGATTTTACTTTAAATAGATAGTTATGTATGAGATATTTATATAAATATTTTTGTAGGCAAATGGGCTTTAGTCAACAAGATGGTTGCTTTAGTCAACTGGAACTTATAATTATATATGTTTACTTACATGGTTATACAGATATGCAAATATAGTCGAACTAGTTATTTTTTAAAATTAATTGGATTTCTTTAAGGGAATCATATTTTCTTGTAAGTGTTTGAAGTTTTGATTTGAAAGATTTTTGTTAGACCTTGTTATATCTTTATTGGTTATTGGGGGTTTTCAGTTGACTTGGGAGTTAGTTGACCAGAGGCTTGGGTTTTTTTTCTATGGTTGTATATGTATTCTTATGTTATGAATTATGATGTTATATTATTTCAATTATTTCTACCGGGCAACCTTGTTGAGACCTAAGCTCATGTTATGTGGACTCTTTTAGAGAGTGGTTATAACGTTTTCATTTGAGGACCATTATGTGTCCCTGATATCTTTTGTGGACTAAAATTTGATCAGTATACTTTTATGAGACTTATTTTGTTGATGTATGTAGCATTGGTCAGATAAATAAAATTGATTATATAATTATTATGAGGGTTGATTTATTATATATATTAATATATTTAATAATTGATATTATTTTATATTAATACACACACGCGCGCGCACACACACACACACACACACACATATATATATATATGAATTTAATCATTTATTTATTCTTATAATGATTATATATAGTCAAATTAATAAATTAGATTAATGAATAGACATGTCCCATGAAGGGACATGTCTCTTCTTATCTTTACCATGTATATATTCTAGAGATCGATGCATTTGGAAGACACATACTTTTATGACAGTGCTATTACATTTGCAGCGATCTTAAACTTAACATGGTATCAGAGCCAAGTTGCAAATGTGTCTATGGAGGAAGCGATGGAAGAAATCACAACCATCATTTGGATTGCATCTTCTCACCTTGCATTTATCAAATTTGGGCAATATGAGTACGAAGGATACGAGCTGGTCTGCAGAGGTAGAATAGGAGGATAAGATGACTTGCAGTTTTGGATTATAATATTCATGACAATCGCATATGCAATAAGGGGGGCATTGACATAATGCAACAATCATTTCCCATAAAGGATTTAATGTCATCCAATTCAAGCACATCATCGAACATAGTTAGTAGTTCATATATGAACGAGGATCATAGAATTATGATATTAATTACAATTGAGTAGGAGAAAACCATATATGAAGATGGAAGATTACATGAAAGGAGTCTTGAATAACATAAATAGAAGAGGACCAGGAAAGGGAGTTTCATTCCTCTTTTACAAACGAGAAGATTAGTGAATGGATCTTAACGAGAGATTTATAAATACATATTTTTTGTTATTCATCCTCAATTAGGGAATCATTCCCCTTTATCAAAAAATATTGGGGCACATATATATCTAAAGATATTATTAATCTTTGTAAGGAGAGAGAATTTAAGGTAATTATCCTAAATCTCCAAGGTAATTAAGAAGGGGACATTATTCTAGAAATGAAGATTTCATTGTGCCACACTTCAATTACGTGGATACCTCTATCATAAATTATGAGCACTGTGACTTGTGCAAGCAGTGTCTAGTCTTTGTTCCTAAAGTTGAATGCAGATTGGATATTAGAAGCAATGGATAAAATAAGGTATTTAATTCGAAAGAAGAATTTCATGCATACAAAGTGTGAGATATAAATTTTCAATGATATCTTAAGGATAAACAATATTAACCAGGACTCTCGGGCTCCTAATTGTAACAAGTCTATGGCAAATGTGGGAGATCAATTGAAAGTCAGTCTGCGATAATGGAGGAGGGACGCTATTGCAAGTAGTACACAAGGGCCCATAAATTTATTGGTGAGATTGGAATATGTGCTTAGTCTCCTCGCGATAATATAAGTATTTCTTTCTTTGTCAATAGAAATATTCGTTCATCATGCTCATAGCATTTAATCCATTAATTTACTACTCATTGGAGCTTAAGACGTGGATGATACACAAAGAATATTTTCTAACTATGGAGACTATTAGGAGCCATCGAAGCATAAAAGCTATGTGTCTCATGGATTTGGCTAAGTAACAAATAAAAAACCAACAAAAGAAGATCTCAAGAAAGATCTATTCAAAGTCCAAGCATTTTTCATGGTTTTCACTAATGCTCAAAGGTTCTTTATTTGGCATGAGAACTCTAGAATTAACAATTTTTGGCTCATAGCATAATATCCATCACCGCTAGACAAGACTAGGGGTTGTTGATTGCAGTGAATATTTGGTCTACCAACCTTCATTAAGGCAATATTAATGAGGGTTCATGTAGGGGACATTACAGGTAGATCGTATAAGGCACATACAATAAGAAACCAACCATACATGAGGGAAGCCGATATACTATTATATGTTATCAAACAAAATATGTTATTGACAGTAATGACATTAATAGAACAACTTGTTAAGTGTCGATCAATGGTCTGAAACACAAAAATTATATTAATGTTAAACTATATCGATCCAAGGTGATTAACCTACACGATATTCGAATGAGGAGTTGACGTGGTTTCATAAGGGTGCATGGAAAATGGCGGTATGAGAAAATTATATGTTAGTTAGATTGGAAAGTAATGACACCCGATAAACAAGAGCTCTTACATAGGCCCCTCATCCATGGAGAAATACAAAAAAAATCATCTTGCACACATCATAGATCGCAACGGTCATAACAATCAATTCCCTGTTGGTCTGCAAAATTCACAGCAAGATCTAGACAGTGGTGCATATGTTGATGTTATGATGGAACTAGAATCAAGCACATTATGAATCAGGCTTGCATGGGAATAATCCTTTGATGACTGAGTGATCTAACTATCCAAAGTGACAGAGTCAAAGATGAATCGAGCTCCAGCGGTCTTTTGAATGCTAATGACTTCATTCTATTTTACAGAGTGAGATTCCTTCTTTAAAATCCTAAGTGAGGTTCCTTCTTGAAGGGAGATATGATCAGATTGAAGGTTTTCATAGTACCTTTGGATATTTGAGATAGGTCATGTGAAGAACTCTGGTAATGTTCAAGAATGACAACATCATTCTATGAATTTGCATGATATTTTCTATATGGGCTCACCTTATAGAATGAAATACTTGAAATTTATAAAAGGAAGGAAGAACTTAAAAATTATTTTTATAAGACTGAGCTGGTAGATGGAGACGTTTCTTCAAAAGAGGGAGTCACATCATCATGAAGATTTCTTGTAGTGTATATCTCTCTATGAAAGAGAAATATGAGGAGAAAACCCTCGTAGTATTTTTTCTATGAGATGAAGAAATTTGAGGTGTCATCCCTTGTAATGCATTATTGTTTGTGAGAGAGAAGATTGAGGTGAAAACCCTTTCTTCCACTAGCTCATAGTATCCATGGTGGAGGTCATGTGACTGAGTCCATGACTAAACACCTGTGTTGAGTCACCCTCTAGGAGTATCTATGGTGACCATCATCGTAAGATGATGGTATTACACAAATGATTTCTTGATAAACACTTGTGTTTGTTTGTATTTCCATTCATGGAGTAGCCATGATGGAGCCACCCTCTAGGAGTATCCATGATGGACATTATTCTATAACTCAGATATCTAAGAAGACCCTCCTTAGCTAAGAGAGAGTATTGATCTTAGCATCAGGAAGACAAACTAGAAGTTATCAAGAAGTATTCCTCCTTAGCTAAAGAGGGAGTGTTGAATTTAGCTTCGGGGGGATCACAATAATAATTCAAGTTGGTGGAAGGAATTTTCTGAGGGTAGTAATATTTGACAATAAGAGATAAGTATTTCTACCCTTGAATAATGTTTATAAATTTTGAGTCATTAATTCATGCCATAAGATCGAGATAGTAAATATTTTATACTTCTATAATTGATATTTTCCTTTAGGATGGTTTAGTTTTATGAACTAATTGTAATCTCTCTTTGAAGTGCATTGAGGAAAAATCTAGAAGCATATGAGATTGGATTCAAGGGAGATAGAACTTAATGACTATAGTTATGGAACTAAGTTAAGAGTTGATATCAAAATCACAGGGAGTGACAATCCATTATAGACAAACTTGGAAAAAGAGGTTAGGAGGTTGATGCACAAACTTGAGCTTTAGAGGGAGCAACTAGAGGATCTGCATCTGTGAACTTTCAAGGATCTTGATTCAAATGAAGCAGACCATGTCAAGATGGGTACCTTAGTGATCAATAGTTAGAGGACTACAATTCATAGGATGGAGTTTCAACATCAATGATCCATTATTTTTATATCTTATAGAGATTCCTTATCACTATGTAAGAGACATGGTAGGAGGGAATGTGATCCAGTTGGAGTATATTAATACGAGTGATCAAACAGTCGAAATTCTTACCGAACCACTCGCCAAGGTGAAAGTTGATCACTTTAGAAATAATATTGGTATGATTGAAATATAAATTTTAAATTATACTAATAAAGATGTTAAATGTGTAAAATTCTTTTGTCAAATGTGTGATTTTATGGGGTCATCCATCCTGTGTACATTTTTGAGATGTGACAATCTCTTAGACAATGAACACTTGTATTTGATGTTACAAGGTGACGATCTTGTAATGGAGATTCATTATGGTATACTTTTGATATATCAGTGCACATACCATAATAGGGTTATATGTAAGGGGAATGTAATATTCTCAAATTACTATAATATCCTTGTATCATGATTTGAGGTGATATGAAAATCAGGTATCATGATCTAAGGTGATTCCTCATGTCATGATCTAAGTTGATGTGAAAACTAGGTATCATGATCTAAGATGATTCCTCATATTATGATCCAAAGTAATATGTAAAACTAGGTATCACGTGTTAGGTGATTCATCATATCACATGTTAGGTGATATGTAAAATATGGTATCACGTGTCAGGTGATTCCTCATATCACATGTTATGTGATATGTAAACTAGGTATCATGTGTTAGGTGATTCCTCATATCACATGTTAGGTGATATGTAAAACTGGGCATCACATGTTAGGTGATTCCTCATCTCATGAGTTATGTGATACTTATCATCATGTGTTATACATGATATCTGCCTTCATGAGATATCTGAGATTTCTTATCACAAGAAATGTGATATATGATTTTATCTTCCCTAGCTAAGAGGGAGTGTTGATGTATGTAGCATCGGTCAGATAAATAAAACTGATTATATAATTATCATGAGAATTGATTTATTATATATATATATATATATATATATATATATATATATATATATATATATATATATATATATATATATATATATATATATATATATATATATATATATATATATATATATATATATATATATATTAATATAGTTAATAATTGATATTATCTTATATTAATACACACACACACACACACAATATATATATATATATATATATATATATATATATATATATATATATATATATATATATATATATATATGAAGTTAATCATTTATTTATTCTTATAATGATTATATATAGTTAAATTAATAAATTAAATTAATGAACAGACATGTCCCATGAAGGGACATGTCTCTTCTTATCTTTACCATGTATATATTCTACAAATTGATGCATTTGGAAGACACATCTTTTACGGTAGTGCTATTGCATTTGCAGTGATCTTAAACTTAACATATTTGATTATTGGTGACTTGTGAGCCTAGGGGGAGGTTAAATAGGTGCATCTTAGGGGAGTGGCTTACAATAGGGTCCTAGGATCCAAAGTGGTCGGAACCTAGGTAACCTATCGTAAGTTTATTAATAAGTGATAACATAGTAATTAAAATTTGGAGAGTTAATAAAAAGATAATTTAGAGATTATGCCTTTCCTATGCCTTGAGTTCCTATTTAGACTAAGAATGGGAATGGTATGATACCTAGAGAGTAGGTATGATTATAATTCCTCATGTTCTTGTGAGGGTATTTTAGTTCCGGTGGGTTGTATTGAGGGTCTGGGCCCTAGGGTGGCCAGTCTAGGGTAACTCGATGCTTGAGGGTCTGGGGTCCAGTCTAACCAGTCTAGGGTAATCAAGTAGATGTCCATGTGATGACAATCCCATATTATGAAGCCTAAGTCTCCTCCTAAGAATTTTTCATTTTCCTCTGGTGGTGTGTCTCTTTTATTTCAGTATTATTTGGTGATTTGTATTTGTTCAATATTCTGGCATTTGGTGTTTTGTTATGTGTTAGTATTTTGATGTTTATTATCTTTTCTTTATCATTAGTTGGGGGTACCCTTTGAGTTACAAATAATTTAGGACCTTTTCTTAGTTTCTTTTGATTGAGTTTTTTATCTGAGTGGGGTTTGTTGTTATCTCCTCAGCCTAGTGGGAGTGGACCTTTGGTTCCACAAGGTTGGGTGGTAGTGTTTCTTTTACCATTTGAGATCCTAACATTCCTATAGTAGTGCTGGAGGATGCTTGTTGTTTTTACCTTCTTCTTGTTCTTCTTTAGAGGATTATCTGTATCTATCTTATGATATTTTTAATTATATCTTGTATCAGTGCTTCAAAGTTGCAGATATTGTACTACTTTTTATTTGGTTATTATGACATACCCTGCGACTTGTGCAGAGGATGTTGTTTCATTGTATTTATACCTTATGGTATTGGATGTACTTTTTATTTATTTTTACATGAGATAATTATAATTATTCTTAATCTAAATATTAAATTAGTAATATATAATTCTAAGAGAGAAAGAGTGAATGAATAGTAAAAATTTGATATTTTATTCAATAAATAGGTGTCACTTTATATAGGTAGTATTTGTAGCTTGGTAATTGCATAACTAAACTGATATTAGTCATAGTGTAACTAATAGATAGCTACACCAACATTCCCCCCTTTAACACATTGATCCTATATGATCATATTCACTTTGTCCTAAGGTCCCCCCTTAAGGTTTACATTACAATACACGATGATTACATAATTTGAATACATATAGTGAGTAAATATTTTTTTGAAGTAGTAGATCCTGAATCATTCAAGGCTCCATCAAGTTGTCTCTTGACCCTCAAAAAGGTGTAACTTCGAGATATGTTCTTAAGCCCGCAATCCCAAACTCTTGAATCACAGAGTCTTGAATTATTCAACAATGATCCCTAAGAGATGCGACAAATCTCTATCATTGTCTAGTGACCATGAAAGGGTATAGTTCTCTATCATATACTCTGAAGCTCACTGGACAACAATCCAAATTGAGTACAATATCAAGTCTCAAACCTATCTCCAAAATGAATCTTCAAAAGACATGCATTTTGTAAACTTGTCAACATTAGAAAGCTAAACAAAATTGAAAAACAAAAATGCCAAAAATGCTTCTTGTGTATAACACCATCTCAAAGCGAGAAGCTAACTTGAGATGATGGAAGTTCCTCCATCCTCTGATGTCGCCAACCTCCATAAAATCCCATTACACTTTATGCTCTAAAAATAACGCATAGGACATAATGCAACCTCTAAGAGCCCAATTGGAAACATTCAAAGAATACTTCTGAATAGGTTCTTTTGCAAGATCAATGACATTAAAATGGATCGCCAAGATAAGGAATTTGATTTCAAACCTTGCTACAACCATTTTCAAAAAAATTATTTCAAACCTTGTTACAACCATTTTCAAATCTACTATCTCCATATGCATTACTTGAAAAGTTACAAGTATAATATCTTGAAGTTTCTCAATATGATGCATTGTGGAATTGATATACACACATTGCATAAACTCTTTTCCACCTATTGAAAATATGTCATCCTTTTTTGACTCATTTTTCTTTACACCAAAGGACTTCAAAAGTATCACCTCACTATCACATGATCCCAAAATACTTAGAACTGGTAGATAAAAACTTAGCTAGCTTCTTGTTAGGGTCAGTTAGATTCACCATATATTTTTTAAGTGTCTAAGACCCTTACGAGTTCATTACCTGAAAGTTCATTAGCACATTCCCTTGAAAGTCTTTCCTCACAGTAATCCTTCAAATGTCAATGTTCTTCGGAGTTCTCAAGCGTAGCCTTCAAGTCTATCAAGTTTCATTTTCAGTCTTCTTTAGATGAACCTTTTCCAACACTCTTGCCCCACCTAAACCACTTTGAACTCTGGTTCAAAGCAGTTTGAAGTAGTTCAATGATGTTTTGTTTTCTAATGATTGTTTTCTGTAGGTGGGCCCCGGCCTATATCACCTTTCAGTGGTGAACCACTTCAAACCACTTTGAACTCCGGTTCAAAGTAGTTCGAAGAGGTTCAATTATAGATTGTGGCAGAATAATTAATGAAAGGACATTTGATGGGACACATGTCACATAATGACAACACAATGATGATTAATCTTAAAGAAGGCAATTTGATTAGATCGACGCCACGAAGCTAAGCTTGAATTAAGTTTTGGGTAATGATTAAATAAGATCATTGGCACGGGCGGGGGATATTATTTGGGGAATGGTTATTAATGATATTAAAGGTGGCATATAACAGGGGCATCATATTAATGAGTCATTACTACTCATGTTATTTAAGATTAATGGCTCCGACTTATGCTCATTAAAGTTGAGTTGTTTGGGCGTTAATCTTTCGAAATATAAACAGTCTCATAAGATTTTCTTCCCTGTCATTTGTCTGTGGAGTCTCAGTAGTGGGAGAAGATTTGGTTTCAAGCAGCTCAAAATAGGTAGCTCCTAAAGCCCTTTCCTCATTTCCTGCTACTGTTAAATATTTTGATTTGTGAGAAGGGGGAAGTTTGTGTTTTTGTTCCTGAGAAAAAGATGAAGACCAGTTTACATTTCTTTGAAAATGTTAAAAATATGCAATGTCAGGCTTCTGTTATTTCAGACATAGACCTATTAGGGATTTCTACAGAGAAAATAGCAGTTGACCTCACAAATAGTGCATCAAAGGATCATAGCCTTGAGTTCTTGTCCAATGGATTGTTAGAAGCTGCAGCTTTTCTACTAGTAGTGATATGCCCAGAATTGATTCACTAGTGTATAAGTAGATACGATGTCAAGTCCAAGTGCATTTTGAATGCAGAAGGTCAAATCCTTGTGCCAATTAATAGGGAAACTATAATGGTTGTTTTTAAAATTCTGGAAGAATCCTTTGTCATTTTTACTCCTACTCAATCTCTAGCTCAGTATAGAGAGAATATAGACAAAAATCGGAGTCATGTGGCTAGGAAATGGACTCAAACAAATTACAAGGGTGGGTCTCAACTGCCTAAGGTTCTTACTAAGGATCACATGAAACCCCTTATTCATGATGTGATAGTTTTTCTTCATAGGATTAAAGGTTCTGAGCTGGTTCTCCTCTATGAAGAATGGATGTTTCATTTTATAGAAATAGTCCTGGATGGAGGGCAACATATCAACTGGGCAGAAATCATTGCTAGTTCCATGAGGGATCAACTCAAACAGGCTCAAGTCATTAAGAAGGAGTTCTTTATGTCCTCTTATTTGATATATTGCTTGGCTTGTACCCATGACTTATCGGCCATTCAACACATTCCCTAGAATGAAGACCTTTTTATTTATGAGTATTATCCATTGTTAAGGAAGGATAAAATTTTGGAAAATTATAGGAGAGTTCACGACATTTTCTTGGGAAGATTATGTCAACAGCTGGCAGGAGTCCCGAACTAGAGAGTTTCATTGGAGGCACATAAACTGGTTCAGATCTACGAGAGCCTATATATTCAGTTCCCATGTTTCACCTACATATGGGTTGGAGGCTTTGATGATGAACCCCTCAAACTCCCAAGATTCACTCTTGAATTTTTTATTCTTGCAGAGGTTTGCAGGCAATTATTTGTGGTCATTAAAAATACTCTGCCAGAAGAGAAATGGCCTTCTTTGTTCCCCATCAAAATTGGTAATTTAATCTATAATAACATGATGGATGCTTTAGTAATTGGAAGCAATTTATTGAGTTTTCATTTGCAGTTTTATAAATTAAGAAGGGGTTTTGATAATAAAGGTTTCGCCAGGAAGGTTCTAAGCCTAAGTAACTATCCTTCACCTAGTTCACATCTTGAGGACCTTTGGGAAGATATTGGTGATGAGGAGGCTATATGGAAACGTGATCATTCAAGACTAACAATTTCACAGATCAAAATGTTGCAGTTGAACTTTGATATTAATAGAGTAGAAGAAAATAGTTTCGAGGCCACATGTTCAGAAATTAGCAATGCAAAAGCAAGGATTCTCCTAGATATAAATTGGAATAGGGAGGAGGAAGAGGATATAAAGCTGAGGGCTCGAATCATTTTTGGAGTCACAGAAAATTGGTTGACAAAGAAGAAGAAAAGGATTGAGAACCCCCCTCTCGAAAAGAGTAACACAGGTCCAACCTTGAAAAATATAAAACATTCTTCGTCTAATGCATCTTCTGTGGTTCCAAATGCAGGTAAAGTTACATCTCCTAGGGAAAAGGTGGTATCCAGTAGACATCTGACTGCACCAAGGTTGAGGCCGAGAACTAGGTCAAAAAGGCATTCTGAGATGGCTTCATTAGGGCTTGATTACTTGGATGTGGAGATTAATGATGAAGATATCTCTTTCCCCTCGGATGAACAAGAGAAGGTTCAGGAAGTGCTTACCATCAATACAGAGGTACCTCAGGCTGAAAGTACCCCTATTAAAACACCTGATAATGGAATGATGACTAGTTCAATTCCTCCCTAGCTAACTTAATCTATGAACAAAAGAAAGAGTTTCAGGCCCGTGTCACTTCCTGTGAAGGAAATAGTCACAAAATATGCTACTTGGACCCCTAAGGCGAAAAGAATGAAAAGTGATGCCAGGTTATCTATTGACCCATCTACTGGGAAGGTGACTACATAGATTGCCACCTTCAAGCCTAAAGAGGGAGTTCAAGAACCAGAAGCTGAAGATTTTGAAGTCACAAAGATGGAACTCAGAGTTCTAAACAAGGATTCTAGAGATCACTTATTCAAATTCTTAGCTGATCATATGCTCGGGCAATCACAAAAATTTGGAAGGGAGAAGCGTGAGTTGAAGCAGTCGGTCTCCACCATGGTTGAGTTTCTTTCTTCACTTGCTGATGATGGAGTACTACCACTGGCTCAATCTTCACAAGATTTCAATCTGAATTCAGTTGAGAACCAGAAGCTGGTGAAACAAATGTAGCAGGGAAGAGTTCTGATGGAGGTTGTGAGGTCTTGGATAAACAATATTATAACTAAAGGGAGTGCTTTTATCTTTGAATTCATATCCACTTGCCTTGATGGGGAAGGATTACTCAGTGAGCTTCAGACCCTGATTCCAAGCTGGGAAATGGAAGAAGGAAAATGCGCAGCAATCATAATACAGGTTCAGGAGATAGAAACCTATGGTGTGGCTCAATTCTTGGCTAAGAACCCGATGAAACTGGTGGATCCTTGTATGTTATTTATCTTGAAACAGAACTTTGGGTGGAAGAGCACACTATTTAAAAATGCAATCTCTCAAGCTAAGGCAATAGAGAAAGAAGTGTTGGGCATGCATGCAGATGCCCTCAAAGATATCAAAATAGCTAATCCTTCTAGTCTTATGCAGATTGATGAAGGTAGCAAGGACGTGGATGCTATGGTCAAGGTCTTCGCAGATACCATGAATGCTCTTAAAGAGAGCGAAGCACCTACAGTCCAAGATTTCACAAGGATTGAAAATGGTGAGTCCATGTTGTTGTTGAATCGAGGTCAATTACCAAAGCAGGAAGAAAGGATCAAGGAATTGAGGTGGGAGAAGAATGCAACCCGAGCGAAGCTAAATGGTCTAAAGAACCTACACTTCTAGCTAGCCCAGGAATTGGTGAATGTATTTTGATCTTGGAAACTCGTAAAGGTTGCCATGTCGGAAGGACCAGAGGGCAGTTAGTAGTTTGAACGACAACATTTTCCTTTTCTTATGCTTTTAATGACACGTGCTTTAAAACTCTGTTAGTTGTGTAAAATAGTTTTTTTGGTGTCTGAGAGGCCAGGTTTTTCTAGAGGCTCTCTCGGACTTGAAACTATAAATGCTGGAGCATTGAATAGTAAAGGGGTTAGAAATTAGATATAGAAGATAGATAGTTTCTTTTTAAGTAGATAGATTAGATAGTCTTTTGTTTTTTCTGAAACAAGGTGACTGATCTTTTTTATTAGACTTTGATCTGATCTTTATGAATACATGGATGCATAGTAAGGTTTATGATCTTTGAATCAAATCTAGAATATATTGATTGCTTTGGAAATTAGTATATTTGAATCTGTGCATGTATTATTCATGTTCAGTTGCTTCCAGTTTCTTTCTAGTTTATTCTTCTCAAGTTATTTCATAGGCTATTTACTTCAAAAGCATTTAATAGATCTCAGATATTCTTATAGTTAATTCTTTTAGCTATTAATTCTGCAAATCACCTCCATACCCAAGAGTATGTGAGTGGTCCTTTTACACTTTCAAGTTAAAGGTGTATGAGTTTATTTAATTGTTGATAATTCTTCGAATATCCTACGAGGGAGCTGTACCTTAAGAATTCAGAGGGAAGCAATTTCTTATGCTTACCCAACTATTGAAGAATCGTTTGTCTTCAAAATTATAGAGTCTGTATTCATTTTCATTTAAAAAGAGGAAGGCAAATCTGTTCGCCAACACTTCTCTACAAAATGTTGACTAAAATGTGGCAAATTTGTATATAAAAAAAATTGATACATCCCAAAGACCCCAACCAACTATCTTCAAATCTACTATCAAATTTTCTAAGGTATTTTTTTGCACTGATAAACTTCCTTTGTGATCAACTGAATCTGGCCTCTATTGATAATATCAGGCTTCTCTCCTCAAACTCACTAGGCTTGTAAATTAATCCTCCCCTCCTCAAACATTATAGAGAAATACAATTTGAGATGTTCCCATTCTTTAGGCGTCAATGCTCATTTCAAACAATGGACATATCCAATTCCCAAGAACATGCTACAGATGTTTTTTCTACACTTTCAAAAAATATAGACATGTAAAGAGCTCTTACCCTTACTAGATTTATTGAGAAGATTGATCAAGGAATAAGAAATGGAGAATACATAGAATAATAAAGAGGGAATCACTGTGAACAAGAAAGAATTCACCGCATACTTCATCAGTAGGATTGTCTTCACTGCGCAGGACTGTGAAAACATAATGGTAAATGTTTGATTAATATTTTGTTTTCTGCATTGCCAATTTTTCGCTATGTCATTAGTTCTTCGCTTACTTATCAAAAAAAGCTCTGCTCTTAAGGAAAATGCGTGATCCAAATTGTTCAAGGATCAAATTACCGAGCCTTATTTGTTCACATTTTGTGTGAGCTTCTGCAGACATCATAGTGATCCAACATAATCTTAGCAGATCTTTTCCTCATGTCCTTTGTTTGCTTCCATTTCTATGTGTCTTCAAATTCTTACACCATTTAGATCATAGCACCATCGCATATTTCTCATCAAATATATGCATGCAACACAGACATGTCAATCTCCATTTTTCTTTGATACCAAAATGAGAGAGAAAGAGTGAATGAATAGTAAAAATTTGATATTTTATTCAATGAATAGGCGTCACTTTATATAGGTAGTATTTGCAGTTTGGTAACTATGTAACTAAACTGATATCAACTGTATTATAACTAATAGATAGTACACCTAATCAATGCTATTATGCCAAAAAATTCTATGTCATAGGACCCTCAAGGATTGTTAATTGTATTTGAGTTGTGTTTATGTACTTGTTTATATCTTATGATTGTATTACTTCCACATTGTTATCATCATTATTTGTAAACACAAGTAAGAAAAATATTATTGTGTAAATATAGTAGGATGTATTAGGTTAAATTCTCTTGGATTCTCTGACGGGGCATTGCAAACACACACACAGATATATATAGCTATAGCTATAGATATAGATATAGATATGCACACACACACACACACACACACGCATATATGTGTGTGTGTGTGTGTGTGTGTGTGTACACACACACACACATATATACATGTATATACATGTATATATATATACACACACATGTATATACATGTGTATATATATATATAAACATGTATATACATGTGTGTGTGTGTGTGTGTGTGTGTGTGTATATATATATATATACACACATGTATAGATATATACACATGCATATACATGTGTATATATATATATACACATGTGTATATATATATACATGTGTATATATATATATATACACATGTGTATATATATATACATGTGTATATATACATACATACATATATACATACATATATATATATATATATATATACACACACATGTGTGTGTATATATATATATATACACATGTGTGTGTGTGTATATATATATATATATAAACGTACAAAGCTATGTCACACTTTTATAAAGGAAAAGGTCAACAACACACAAATTTTTTTAACTTTAACGACATAAAAATAACATTTATGTTTAAAATTTGGAGATGATGTGAACTAATGAAATGTGTAAAAGTGGACGAAGTTTATGGCTATAATTTTTTTAAATTTTTTTAACAAGAATTCACATAGTTTTTAAATTTTTTAAGTCTATTTTTTACTTGCTGAAAAATGTTGAAAAATGAGGGTCTTGTTCGCACCAAAAAAGTATATGCAAATAATTTTTTTTTCCTTTGATTTCAAAATATGTCATAGATAAAATGTATAGCTAGTGCAGAAAAGAAGAAAAATTAGTTTTCAATGTATATTTTCTCTGTTATAACTATTCAAAGTCGAACATACCTGAAATTGACAGTTTTCATCTCGCGTCAAATTTCCTCTATCAAATCTACACCATTCAAAAAATAAATTACACACTCTTGAAGATAACTCTCTCCTCTAGTGTTAAATATAAATTTTCAATTTTTTTGATAAGCTTTACTATTTTTTTCTATTTTTGAAGCATCTTGTTCTCAAATGTTAAAATACCTACTTGCAGTATTTTGAAATTATAATATATTAGATCTACTTAAAATTCTATAAAAATTATATGATGATAATCTTGACTCTGTGCTCTAAAAAAGGGTATTTTTATATTTGTAAAAAAAAATCATTAAAAATAGTAAGAGTTATTGAAACATCTCTTTTCTAAAATAATTTATTTCTTTAGTAATTGTTACAAAACATGCATTTAATAGATATTTCCAATTGGAAAAGGTGAAGAACTTATCTAACTTAGCTAGAATGAATCTAGCTAGACCATATGTTTGACAAAAAATAATTTTAGTTAGAAATACTCAAATTCAGCTATGCTGATAAGTTGTCCTGAAATGTGACATAGCTTTGTGCTTTTACCCACACACACACACACACACACACACACACACACACACACACACACACACACATGTATATGTATATATACACACACACACATGTATATACATGTATATATACATATATATAAGTATATATATAATAAAAAATATAAAATAATATTTAAATAAAGAAGTATATACATTTAAAAATAGTGAAAATATTATAGAATCATCATTTGTAATGTGGATATCTTGACCTTTGGCTATTGCGAAACCACACTGTCCAAATGAAAATGACGGGTAGGATTTCAAACAGGGTTAAAACCCCACCCAAATTACTTTTGATCGTAAATCACTTTCGATCGAAAGTGATATAATTTAAAAAATATTCATAATTAAAAAATTTTGATCAAAAGTTACATTCTTTCGATTGAAATTTTTGAGTACTTTCTATCAAAAGTACCTAATACGATTTTCAAGTTTGACGATTTTTGGAGGAAATCCTTCCTCCAAAAAAAGTGTAACCCACTATTGCGGGTTCACCCTGGGACATTTGGCCACAAGTACTCGCATTTTTTAGTGAACTACTATTGGTGCAAGAACATAGCGGGTATTGGGTGACACTTTTGAAATACCAATTTTTTACCACTTTGCACTCGACAATCTCTACAAAGAGATTTGTGAATACTCAAAAGCCGAAACCTTAGCTTTAAGCTCTTAACTCACCTACTGAGATACACCAAAAAAATCGTTGAACTTTGACTTACAGTTTAGGATTTCTATGTGCGCGAAGTTAGCCTAGGTAGCTACTAGGTCGTCTCTTGTAATTCCTTTATGACATGAATTTCAAACAACCAAAATAAAAAATTTACATGATTTATTAACAAAAATCAAAACTAAATCTCTCTTTAACACACAAATCCTTCAACCTATTTCCCTTGAATAAACCAAACAAACACGACTAATCTTATATTATAAGTACATAGATTGTTGGCATTAACATAGGTTTTTATCAACCAACTCGACAAACCAATAGACATGTATAAACTACTTCTAATACATCATTTCCAATCTAGGTTGAATACAATACCAAAACAAAATCATACATAACTTACTAACTAGAAAAAAAAAATTTAATCAATTGAAAATTCACACCACTAAGATACAATTTTCTAGTATGATGTTTAAAACATACAAACATTTCTAATTAAAACAATTGATTACTAATCAAATCAACTTATCTAATTTCTTATCTAAATTTTCATAATTTTCTAATAAATTAAATAAAATGTAACTATTTAAAAAAATCTATAATAATAAATAAGATCCCAAAAGATTAATAGAAAAACCATTTTCCATTTGAAAAGATCAAAGCTGAATTTACTTTACATATACCACTACTAAGAAAGGAATCTATTCCATGACTTTTAAAAAAAGTAAGAACTAACTAAGATTTACAATATTACTCAAAGTTTTAGAATCTTAGCAAGTAAAAGAATTCATTCCCTTAAAAATTGTATTCCTAACAACACATGTAAATTACGTTTCCTCTAATCAATAAAAACTTGCAAAAATTTAAGGAATACTTATCAATGTGCATGCAGAAATATCTTTCCTAAACAACGAATAGTTTGTTTTGAACTATATAAATTGTTATTTCTTATAATAACAACAAACTTAGATTCTATCAAACGGTCCATAGTTAAGTGGACTAAGACTCCATATATTAGACGGGAATTCCTAACCCGTTAACTACTGTATAAAAGAATGACAAACCGCATAGTGATTAGACATTTGCTTTTACATATTAAAGAAATGGAAAAGCATCAAACTTCTTACAACCAATCACATCGTTAGCCTATGGAAGACAAGGCAGTAAATTATGTAATTTCTCATCATATGATGGGAGAAGAGACAAGATTGAAGCATATAGATACAATAGAGGAATTAGAGATGAGGTTATTGAAACTCTCATCCAATCGGATTCAACAACCTTTGTCAATATCCTCCCCGCTGTGATAATATGGGAGCCTTGGAATAGGGTACGGACAATCCGCAAGGCATAGTGAAGTTGTATTTATGTTGGCAATGCACTGACAAATATGCATGGAAAGTTGGAATATGGATGCTTCCCCTACCGAATGGAGGTGATTCCCCCCATGCAAAATTCAATTCTCTATCAAAAGGCAAAAGCCCCAAAAGAAACACTTTCTTTGGAAACCGCTATCTCAGAATATGGCACTGACTATCTGGTCGAAAATTTGTACCCAGCGAGTGCCATGCCCAGGTCCAATCAGCCCATACATGCCCACGTTCATGCATACTTTGCAGTCAAATCATGTCATGTCTTATCAGATGCACAGAAATTAAAGTGAACGAACAGTAGACTGCCTTCCTACCAGTGCCGGCTAAGCTCCAATAGAATGCACCAAAGAAAAAGAAAAAAAAAAAAAAAATCAAATTTTTTTCAGATTTGCAAAAATACCATTTTTACAAATATTTTTTGTTTTGCATCTCTCCTAGTGTACTATCTTTATGGTTTTACATCTCTTCGAGTGTACTATCTTTATTTTTTTAATATACAATTTGTCTTCTCAATTTAATATTGATAACCGCAAACTTAATGATTTATAACATCCACTATTAAAAACTGATTTTAATATTTTTCAATTTAAAGATGATTATGTTTAAATTATTTATCAATTGAATAAGTTTTTATTTTTAATTTTGTATTAACTATAAAGGGATAAAAAAAAAAGTAACAACGGCCAGTACCAAGAGAGGCCAGGCCTCAACCTGAGAGTATCAGAGTAGCAGCAAAATTAAGTACAAAACATAAAACTTGAAGTGGAGAACAAGAAGGTTAATGGAGAATATCATCCTGAGCCTCAACCTAGGTAGTCTAACCCAACGGGCTTTCCATCTAGACAATGTTATTTTTCTCTTGGATTTGGGCCAGCATGTTGATTTGGTGATCCGTCCCGTTGTTATTCTTATTGACATCTTGAGTGAGCTTCTTCAAAGTTTTTTCAAAGTTGGAAAAGTTGTCTATATGCCTTCTCCAGTCATAACCATCTTTGTGCTCATAGACGAACATGGTAGAATGCCCAGTATGGAGGAATCTTTTGAGCTTCTTTCTATCAATTGTCATGTTCACGTTCACCTGTGAGGAGATTTTAAAATATGTGAGTTTTCAAAAAAACTCAGTAAGGGACATGGGAGAATCTTGATACCTTTCTTCATTTCTGCACTTCCAAATTTGCCAAAGAATGTTAAAGAAGATAGCATACTCCAGAATATATTAGTATCCTTGTTTAAACCTTTAATATATCCAATGATTATTTTTAAAATATTCACAAACTAGGATAGGTGATACCAAGCATACGTCATATATTTTTAGCAAAAGAACAGTCAAACAGAATATGTCTGCAGGAGTCAAGAAGCCTACATAGGCTGCAAAGATCATTAGCAGCAAGATCTTTTCTCAGAGGAAGCCTGTCGAGTAACATAAGCCATTTGAAGCATTTTATCTTGGAGATTTCCAAAGTCTATCAAAGTGCTTCTTCCAAGAATTAGCATCCAAGTCAATGCACCAAAGTTTATTAACATGATTAATGATGTCCTTATTAGAATCAATGATTTTGTAAATGTTTTTAGCTTTAATTTTAGCCACTATAGTACCATCTGGCCATTTAATCTTCAGAAATCTGTGAGAATCAACATGGCAGGCTGCGGGAAGGTCCTTACAGGCTTTGACAATCATAAGTTTTCTTTTAGGATAGAGGAATATGGAATTTGGAGCTGAGATCTTCCCAATTGATAACCCTATCTTCCTCAAAGAGTCAAATGAATTGAGAAATGCCCAGGTTATTCCAATGTTTAGCAGAGCATCTTTGGGAGAGGGCAAGGGGCTTTCTTGCAAGGTGCATATTCCACCAAATAGATTGTAGAGTTTATAAGTCAAACGATAAAATGTGTTTGACACAAGGAACAAATCGATTTGCATTGCGATCAACAAGCACTTCATTCACAATTGTATGAATGATACACAACCATTTCATGCAAGCCGAGACACAGAGATCTGAACTAGTACCATTGTTGCAAAAACATAATGACCTCAAGGATAATGAGATCAAGAACTCCAAATTATATATTTTGCACAGAAGACAATAGTGATTTATTGGCAAAGAAACGATTTATATGAAAATCTCAAAATGCTAATCTACGATGCATAAACTTCACTCAATTGAGGATCCATACCTCTATCGCATGCCTAGCTTGATACAAAATTTCTATGCTTATTTTAAAGGTTTTGTGGACTATTGCATTTCGTATTTTTCAAATATTTGAGGTCCTTCTTTAAATAATATCTATTTATGATTTGTGTTTTTAGTTCTTTCCTCATCTTTTAACTCCAACAAAAAAGTAGGTCATGTCAAAACAAAAGAAATATTAGAAGATGAATGATGAATATTAGGGTTGTAATTATGGTTACTACTAGCTAATATATACTCTATATTCAAAATACGCCTAGTTGTATTGAGGCGTTGAATTTTTTCAACTTCAATTTTTATTAAAGGTGAATGATGAAAAAATTAAATGCCTCGATATAACTCGGCGTATTTTAAATATAGAGTATATATTAGCTAGTAGAAGTCACAGCCCACATAGCACATTGAATAAATTAATCAATAATAGAATTTAATATAATATTATTATAATATAATTACTTTTTCTAGCCTTAATTTTATTATGCATTGATTAGTAACCATAAGATATATTTGGGTTATGGTTAGGGTTACACTTTACATCACGGTTAAGGTTAGGGTTTAGGTTATGGATAGAGTTAGAGTTGGGATTATTGACAGTGTTAGGGTTTAGAGTTAAGGTTAGGATTATGTTTACGATCAAGGTTCACATCACAATTAGGGCTAGAGATTCAAAAAAAACTCAGTAAGGGACCTGGGAGAATCTTGATACCTTTCTTCATTTTTGCACTTCCAAATCTACCAAAGAATGTTAAAGAAGATAGCATTTAAACCTTCAATATAACCAATGATAATTTCAAAAATATTCACAAACTAGGGTAGGTGATACCAAGCATACATCATATATTTTTAGCAAAAGAACAGTCAAATAGAATATGTCTGCAGGAGTCAAGAAGCCTACATAGGCTGCAAAGATCATTAGCAGCAAGATCTTTTCTCAAAGGAAGTCTTTCGAGTAACATAAGCCATTTGAAGCATTTTATCTTAGGGTCAATAGGAGATTTCCAAAGTCTATCAAAGTGCTTCTTCCAAGAATTAGCATCCAAGTCAGTGCACCAAAGTTTATTAACATGATTAATGATGTCCTTATTAGAATCAATGATTTTGTAAATGTTTTTAGCTTTAATTTTAGCCACTATAGTACCATCTAACCATTTAATTTTTAGAAATCTGTGTGAATCAATATGGCAGTTTGCGGGAAGGTCCTTACAGGATTTGAAAATCATATTATAAGTTTTCTTTTGGGATGGAGGAATATGGAATTTGGAGTTGAGATCTTCCCAATTGATAACCCTATCTTCCTCAAAGAGAAAAATGAATTGAGAAATGCTCAGGTTATTGCAATATTTAGCAGAGCATCCTTGGGAGAGGGCAAGGGACTTTCCTGCAAGGTGCAGATTCCACCAAATGGATCTTTCACCATATAAAAGTTTATGATCAAAGAAGGTTCTATTAGGAATGTATTGTTTAACATATTTCTAGGCTTTCCAAATAGTCTTAAAAATTGTAGAGCCTTGGACAAGAACAAAGAAACTACCCTCTATGATATCACACAAGGGGAGGTTCTTCCAAGAATTAGCCTTATGAGGGATCCCCCTCTCAATAGTGCATCTAATAAGGACCTTCCAAGGTTCATCCCCTTCCAGAGAGTGGAAGATCCATTTGGCAGCAAGGGCAGTCCCTTGAGTCTTAAGGTCCTTTAAGCCCAAACCCCCGAGGATCTTATTAGTGTGACACCAATCCCATTTCACAGCATGATACTTCTTTTTTTATTTACCATCAGACCACAAGAAGTTTCTAATGGCTTTTTGAATTTCCAAAATTGGATAGTTATTAAACATCCAAGCAGAGGAGTAGTAAACATTATAGGAGGAGAGAATTTTCTAGAAAGCCTTAACTCTGCCAGCCAGGGAGAAGGATCTGTTATGCCACTTATTAATCTTTTTATATATCTTATCTTTGAGCCAGAGCCACATATCCTTAAGGGAGGGTTCTATAGAGAAAGGAATGCCCAGGTACCAAACAATCTTATGAGGACCGCTCCATTGAAAATTAAATTTGTTTAGCCAATCAGGAGGATGATTAGTGCAACCCAGGAAAATGGATTTAGCTTGGGAAATGCAAGCACCAAATATAGTGTAGAAGGAGGTGAGTTTGTTATGTAGAGCTTCAAATTTGTTTTCAATAACTTCAAAAAATATAGAGGTATCATCAACAAATTGGTAGCTAATAAGGTCAGAGTCATTGGGAAGGGCAATTCCTTTAACAGCAGGGGAAATGGAGTTGTCCCTAAGAATGTAGGTGAGGGCATCAGAGGTGATAACAAAAAGAGCAGGGGCAAGGGGGCAGCCTTGCCTAATGGATCTACCAAGGGAGAAGGAGGCAGATAGAGAACAAGTAACAATATAGTAGAATTTTGGTTAGAGTATTTGGACCAGTTCATAGCTTCTCAGCTGGTAATCAGGTTTTCAAGGATAAATCTACCTTTAATGAATCTAGTTTGAGTAGAGCAAACAAATTTGGGAAGGATGTTTTAGAGTCTTAGAGCAAGAATCTTTGCTAGGATTTTATAGGAAACATTGAGGAGAGTTATAGGCCTCCAGTTTTTTAGAAGGGTTTTGTTCCCATCTTTAGGGATCAACTTTATGATACCTCTATTGATAAAGCTACCCAGGGTACCTTTATTACAAGCTTCAAAATAAATGTCATAGAGATATTTGCAGACCCAATTCATATTGGCCTTATAGAATTCCACAGGTAATCCATCAGGCCCAGGAGCCTTGTCATTCTTCAGCGATTTAATAGCTTTTTCCATTTCTTCTAAGGTAATATCTTTACTGAGAAGGTCAACATCCTAAGTGGATATTATATTAGGGATGAGAGATTTATAATTATGTCTACGGGATTTAGCCTCCTTAGTATCTTCGGAGGTGAATAAGTTACAATAGAAGTTGACAAAGGCATCTTTAATTTTATCAGTATCCATAATTTCTTTGTTATTAACAAAAATTTTGTCTATAGATTCGTTAGCCTTCTTATGTTTAAGGAGATTAAAGAAGAATTTAGACCCTTTGTCTCCATTTTGGAGCCAGTGAGCACGAGACCTAATCTTGGCTCCTCTAATTTTGACCTTTTGAAGTTTTCTAAGATCTTCCCTAGCCTTCGCAATGTGAGTGCAGAGGTTACAGTCAGAGGGATTAGCTTGAATGTTTATCTCAGCAAAGTGTAACTTAGAAGACAACATATTCTCAAAGTATCTAAAGTCTTTGGCTTTTTTTTGTCCTATGGTTTGTAACAGATTATGCCAAGAAGAGATTTTACGGCTCCATAAATCAATAGAGGAGAGGGAGGGGAAACTGTTATTGTTGATGATCCTAATAAGGTAAATAGCATAAAGAACATCTTCATCCAAAAGTAGAGAATTGTTGATAATGAATCTTGGGTTTCCAACCTTCTTCATCACAGGGGAATTATTAATAATAATACAGACAAAATTAGGGTGATGATCGGAAAGGGAGGTGGGTGTCACCGTAACCAAGTTTCCTTGTTTATCAGGGAGGAAAGAAAATAGATTCTTATTAGCATAAAATCTATCTATCCTGACATAGATTCTAGAAGGGCCTTGTTGAAAATTGCACCAAGTATTTCACCAACCATGGTTGGCATCAAAGTTTCCAATTAAAGGGTCAAACAACTATTTGTATGTTTCATCCTATTCCATTGCATCTTCTCTAAATATCTCCAAGAAAAGGGGAGACCCCCAATTTTGTCTTCTTGGGACTCAATTGAATATTGAAATCTCCCCCAAAGAGCCATAGGATATTGGGAAGGGAGGTAAGCCAGGACCATAAATTTGCTCTCTCTTTGTAGTCATTGGAAGCATAAACCGAACAAATACCAAAGGAAAGGGAGTTAATGTTCATAGTGACCCAAACAACCTGATTATAGGGGGACACACCCTTACCTGTAATGCAATTGGACCATTTAGGATTAATAAGAAGGCCCACCCCACCTTTTCCTTTAGAATGATTGGAGAAAACCTTAACAACTTCCTTCCAAATGAAATTTAGATTAATCTCAATCATAAAACTGACAGTTTTTAACTCCTGTAACATTAAAAAATCCATTTAATTTAAAGTGTCAAAATATTGCTTAACAATGTGCTTCCTGTTTGGGGATTCAAGACCCCTTATGTTCCAGGATATGCAGTTCATGAGGAAACTAGAGGGGAGAAGGCATGCTTAGGGTCTGTAGATCCGTTGAAAGGAGTATTAGCAATGTGTAGGATGTCTCCATTTTTTTCTGAAATGTTTTTGTTTTTGGATCCCAGTGGCCTTCCTCTTCTTTTAGATTGAGGGATGTCTAATTTGTCATCAAACTCTTCATCATCACAAGTCAGTGGGATCATGACTTCTATGTCTTCGGTCAAGTTGGTGAGCACTCCAGGGTTATACACAGGAAGGGTGGAAGTGTTGGGAATGGAGATCTGGTCATGGCTTGAGATAGAAGGGATGACATCAAGCATGTAGTCGTCATCAAGCTCTTTAAATGACTTAGGTGGAAGGCTGAGGGTCAATTTATTATCAACTTTTCTCCCATTTGACTTGTGTAGGGGAGGACAAGAGGAGGATTCAAAGAGAGGCATAATATCAAGGGAAGCCATTGACGAAGAAGGAGAGGCAGATAAGGGTTGGGGGCGATTATAGGAGGAGGGTTGGGAGCAAAACTTCTCGCCTCCTATAATGTTTACTACTCCTCTACTTGGATGTTTAATAACTATCAAATTTTGGAAATTCATAAATCCATTAGAAACTTCTCGTGGTCTGATGATAAAGAAAAAAATAAGTATCATATTGTGAAATGGGATTGGTGTCACACTAATAAGCTCCTTGGGGGTTTGGGCTTAAAGGACCTTAAGACTCAAGGGACTGCCCTTGCCACCAAATGGATCTTCCACTCTCTAGAAGGGGATGAACCTTGTAAGGTCCTTATTAGATGCAATATTGAGAGGGGGATCCCTCGGAAGGCTAAGTCTTGGAAGAACCTCCCCTTCTGTGATATCATAGAGGGCAGTTTCCCTGTTCTTGTCCAAGGCTCTCCAATTTTTAAGACTATTTGGAAAGCCTAGGAATATTTTTAATTAGATTTTAATTTTATTGTTTATATATATTATGTTACTTCTCTATTGAATATAAAAATTTATAACTTAAAAAAAATAAAAATTTGGTAATTAGTTCAAAAATATTATTTTCTTAATTTTCTTGTTTTGACTAATAAAATAATATATATAATAAATTATGATTTGAAATACATATCTCTATAGTTAGGATTTTTTTTAAATAAAATTAAAATCATTACTTTTACGAAAAGATTTCCATAATCTATAATCAATAGAATGTCTTCTTTAAATTTTAGTTTGTTTAAAATTAAATTTCTTAATATTTTATAATTATTTTGGGTATGTGCAGGATCATGGTATGCCAAAAAGTGGCGATGTGAAAAAATAAACTTTTCACTCGTCCAAAAGTGCACAAATGGATTTGTTGACTTTTTAGTAGGCCTGGGTGTCAGTACACCTAGCCAAGCCAAAAGCCAAAGCACAGGCCTAATCAGATATCCGATATTTGCCAGTAATTATATATTTCATACCCCAACCACGTTCAACATTTTCATTCTGAAAACATTGAATGTCGCTAGGTCTTTCAGATATCCGATTTTAGATCCCCTATCTGATTTTCCTTCAATCTAAAGTAAGTTCAATCTTCAATTTTTTATTATTTTTATTGTGTTTTAATAGAAATTTATAGTTTTTTATATAAAAATTAGTCCGTTTAAATGATTTTTTGTATTTTTTTTATAAATTTATTATAATTATCTATTTGTTTTTTAATTGTAATCAGAAAACCCTCCTAATGATCTTGTAAACAATCCTGAACCACTTCCCAACAATCCCCCACTTTCAAAAGATGAACCAGTGTCAAACCCTCACCATTTAGAGGATCTCATAGGAGACAATCTAAATCAGCTTAGAGGATTTCAAACTACCTATGCCAATATCCGCACATTGCGCCCCATGTTTACCACATTGAACTCCATTATTGAAAACATGGAGAAACTTACAAAGCAACATAGTGCTGCACTTCTTTGGCGTGATTCCATGCACGCCCATTTTAACGATGGGATTGACTATGATCAAGTCATGCACCTAAACATAACAAAACATGACATATGTAATCTTTTTGTGGATCCTAAAACTGGTCTAAAAGTGGACCCTAAAAAACCTAAGTTGTCAATTAAATGATGCACAAATAGTGCAATATGTGATAAATTTTGGGACCGCTGGTGGATGGTTTTTGATAGACCACCTCATAGCAATTTGGATGTCCCATTTTATTTTATTAAAAAATTGTATGTTGAATTTGTGTTCAGTCACAAGGTCAATTATTGGAGTACGAGATTAGACCAGGGTGTAGGTTTACGTGCTCCTTAGGACAGGCCATGGGCACAATGCATGAAATCCTGCACATATGTCCCCCCTCCCAAGATTTCACCACCTCCCACAATGCAACATCCTGACATTATTATTGAGGCCGGCTCACAGACTATTCGAGCCATTCACACCTTGAGTGATCTGTTGGTTATGCAGAGCATGACATTGTTTCCTCCTCATGCCGATGCTTTCGGCCCTTCCAAATCCTACACGAGCTCACATGTTTGTGTGTCCCACACTTGCATTATGTGCAAGAATCTATGCTTAGGTCTCCTAAATGATAGTGATGCATATAATTACATCTTTGAGGTGGATGATTCTACACAACACACTATAGGCACTGAAGTACCTCATGAAAATGTGCATCAGGGGCATACAAAGCCATGGACTCCTACTATTATGGTAAGGGTAAACAATTCACTTTTTACATTGTATTTAAATTTTATCATTCGTATTTTTAGTACAATTTTTTAATAATAATTTCCCACTTATTATTTTTATGTGTTACATTTATGTTCAGTTGACATGACAAAGGAGGAGATGGCACAGGTGGAGGGGTCCACACTTTTGGCCATATCATTTGGTCTTGACAGTTCTACGATACATATGTTTTAATGTACTCATTGTTTTCCTTAAATTATTATAATAGTATATGTACATTGTTTTCTAATTTTTACGATCATATTATTACATACTGATGCAAGTGTCACCAGTTGCCATCGAGGGGCAATGTGAGGGGGTGTAGGTGTCAGGCGTTGAAAAGGGAAAGGTAATTAAGTAATTTAGTTTGTTTATGCATACATGTATACTTTTCAGTTGTGCATACTCATTTTTACTTTACATGGTTTATTTGACAGAGAGTGGCATCTGATGATGTGGTGAGACCCTATCGTCACAATAGAGTCATAGGCATATCCATTCACAGTGATAGCCCCATGGTATGTATATTTCTAAAGTTATTTGTGTGTATTTTACTATCAAGTATATATAATATGATCAAGTTATGATATTATGAAGTATCTGTTTGACTTTTGTAGGTCCCCCCTAGTTTGAGGTAGGTAGAACGCTAAGGATTTGTATCTCTAATAACCCAGCCAACATTTCCTGAAGAAAGTTCAACACAGGTAAGTTTTGATGTTAATTCAATTATTTTGTAAACATATATTTTCTACCAAGTATTTAACATTAAATAGTATAACTCGTAGATCAATCTCATGTTCGCAAATATATATAGGTTGAAGTCGACATTGGTGGCATTGTTCCTATGCTACCAAGGACATATATTGGGTCTCTTGTCTGTGGGAAGAGACAGAGAGGCAAGGTATAGGAGAGTTCAATTTTACTTTAAATTTTATTTATTATTGTTGACTGTGATTCTAAATTTTAATCTAACTTGGGGTTTTACTTTTGTGTTTGAATGCAAGATCCATTAGAGCCAAAGAGTACTTCAAAGAGGTTGCATTTTGATGATCCACCAGTAGAATAGGATGTCCTAGAAACATTTATAGTTGAACTTCTTATTTTGAGATGTCATATGACACATTTTGAGATGGCATATGCCACATTGTATCTAGATATGTTGACATGTAAATATGTACAAAATTATTGTTCATTTTGATATATATGAAACTTGATATTTGACCGAATTTGTTAATTGTGTGTTCATTTATTCATTGTTAGTATGTAAATATGCTTGTGTGTATGTACTCATGTGTACGAGTTATGCTTTAAGTATATTCATGTATATTCAAGTACATTCTTCATAACCTAAATTCATGTTTATGGGCTATGTGCATGACTTAAGTGAATTCATGTGGTATGATTTATAATCTATGTGCTACATGTATGCTTTATGACTTAATAAAATTTATGTGTACGCTTTATGTGCTATGTGTGTTCACATGTTTAATTCATCATTTAAGTGAATTCAAAATTTATGTGCTACATTGTATTCATGTGTATCTGATACTCTCAACCAAGCAAATTTGATGCAGAGCCCTCTATTATCCCCTCATGGAACTCAACTCAACTTGAGGATTCTTCAAGCATCTTGGAATATACTCAAGGAGTTAGTCTCAACTCAAGGGTCAAATAGAGTTCTCTGACTTTAGATAACCAACACACCCAACATTTTGGACAAGTTCACTTCCTCTAACCTCTCATCCCAACTTCTCTTGGCACCAACTCCATTATAGGCCTCTCAGTGCACCTAAAGCCTCCATCTTGTCAACAATTGAAATAGGCCTTCCACATTGATTGTAACACCATATAAAATCTTCATATGGTCCATCTATTATGTTCCATCAATCTACCAGTTTTGGTCAACTCATCTTCCACTAATCCACTCCAATAGCCCTTCTAGGCTTGTAGCCTTCACCAGTCATAAATCAGCCTTTTTCTCCAGAATTCTCCAAACAACTCAAGAAACTAATGGTTGATCTAGAAAAACTTTTGGATTCCTTAAATCCTCCCCAAGAATCCTTTTGGATCCATTTAAAGGCTTACTTTGCCTCTTAACATAACAGAACGCTCGCCAACATATGCAATGGTGCTTAGTGGACCTTTAGAATAATTTGGTCCGACATGTTCATGAATGTTCTACTAAATTTGTAATCCAAATGAGGTTTTCCAAGTAGATCTAATGGCTCAGTACATTTTGTGACAAGACAAATGGTTTGGAAGAGACCCAGTGGTGCAACTTTCAACTAACTCTCACTGCAAGTTTTGGCATCAAGCGAGACTGGCGTGCCAAATTCAAAAAAAATTAAATCTCCTAGAATAGAGAGAGGTTATTGTAGGCCTCATAAATGCGGTCCTGTAGCATCTCACAAATTTCCAATACCTCTCACGGGGTCTGAGATACGAGCCTTGAAAGACCGCTGCCCAATCATGCTTAATGTACGTTGGGGACACTTTGGTCTGACATGGTCCAAAATGTTCTAGTGACTTAGTGGTTGAAACAGAGTTGTCACTAGCGTTTACCCACCCAACTGGAGCTAATGGCATAGTCCATTTAGTGCTGGGATGAACAGTTTGGAAGAAATCCAATGGTGCAACTTTCAACTGACCCTAACTACAAGTTTTGGCATCAAGCAAGACTGGCATGCCAAACTCAAACAAATTTAAATCTTCCAGAATGGAAAGAGGTTATTGTAGGCCTCATAAAGATAGTCATGTAGCATCTCATAGATCACTAATACCTTTCACGGGGTTTAAGATACAAGCCTTGAAAGATCACTGCCCAATTGTGCTTAGTGCACCTTGGGGACACTTTGGTCCGGCATGGTCCGAAACATTCTAGTGCTTCAGTGGTCAAAATGGGATTATCACTAGTATTTACCTTCCCAAATAGAGCTAACAACATAGTCCATTCCATGCTGGGATGAATGGTTTGGAAGAAACCCAGTGGTGCAACTTTCAACTAACCCTCATTGCAAGTTTTGGCATCAAGCGAGACTAGCGTTCCAAATTGAAATAAATTTGAATCCCCCAGAATGGAGAGAGGTTATTTTAGGCCCCAAAAATTTAGTCATGTAGCATCTAATGGATCAATGATATCTCTCACGGGGTCTAAGATATGAGCCTCAAAATATCGTTGCCCAATCGTGCTTACTGCACCTTGGGGACACTTTGGTCTGGCATGGTTCGAAACATTCTAGTGACTTAGTGGTCGAAATGGGGTTGTCACTAGAATTAACTTGTCCAACTGAGGCTAATGGTGTAGTCCATTCAGTGCTAGGACAAATGGTTTGGAAGAAACCCAGTGGTGCAACTTTCAACTGACCCTCACTGCAAGTTTTGACATCAAGCGAGACTAGCGTGCCAAATTCAAACAAAATCAAATCTCCCAGAATGGAGAGAGGTTGTTGTAGGCCTTAGAAACATGGCCTTGTATCATTTCACACATCATTGATACCTCTCACAGGGTCCAAGATACAAGCCTCGAAAGATCGCTGCCCCACTCGTACTTAGTGCACCTTGGGGACACTTTAGTCCAACATAGTCTGGAACATTCTAGTTACTTAGTGGTCAAAATGGGGTTATCACTAGCATTTACCCACCCAATTGGAGCTAATGGAATAGTCCATTTGGTGTTGGGATGAACGGTTTGGAAGAAATCCAATGGTGCAACTTTCAGCTGACCCATATTACAAGTTTTGGCATTAAGCGAGACTGGCGTGCCAAATTCAAATGAATTTGAATCTCCCAAAATGGAGAGAGGTTATTGTAGGCCTCAAAAATGCTATGATGTAGCATCTCATGGATCACCAATACATCTTACCAAGTCTGAGATACGAGCCTTGAAAGATCGCTGCCCAATCGTGATTATTGCACCTTGGGGACACTTTGGTCCGGCATGGTCCGGAACATTCTAGTGACTCAGTGGTCAAAATAGGGTTGTCACTAGAATTTAACTACCCAACCAGAGCTAATGGTGCATTCCTTTCAGTGATTGGACAAATGGTTTGGAAGAAACGTAGTGGTACAACTTTCAGTTGATCCTCACTGCAAGTTTTGGCATCAAGAGAGACTGGCGTGCCAAATTCAAATAAATTTGAATCTCCCAGAAAGGAGAGAGGTTATTGTAGGCCTCAAAAACATGGTCCTATAGAATCTCATGGATCACTGATACCTCTCACAGGGTCCAAGATATGAGACTTGAAAGATCGCTGCCCAATCATGCTTAGTGCACCTTGGGGACACTTTAGTCTGGCATGGTCCAGAACGTTCTAGTGACTCAGTGGTCGAAATGGGGTTTTCACTAGCATTTACCCGCTAAACCAAAGCTAATGGCATAGTTCATTCAGTGCTAGGATGAACTCCTTGAACACTATCCCTTCACCCGAGGGAATCATGATTTTATTTTGGACACATTTGACCAATTTTGACTCAATGACTCCAACTATTATATCATTTGATGATACAAATGTACATGGAATTAAGACAATAAAAATGTAAGGATACAAAATCAAGATGATACAAATTATATAAGAATACAACATTCATAGTAAGGAAACAAATTTTTTGCACTTTACATGGCATTAAGACGATACAAATGTAGGCTCTTAATATTTGCAAATCAACCCCATGGGCTCTTTTATATTTCAAATTTTGCATCAAATTTTTTAGATACAAAATTTGGCATCTAAATATGCACATTACATTCGATTGTTATTTTTATACACAAAATTTGGCATCTAACTATGCACATTACATTCGATTGTTGTTTTTATATACAAAATTTGGCATCTAACTATGCACATTACATTCGATTGTTATTTTTATATACAAAATTTGGCATCTAAATAGGCAAATTACACAACTATATATAAAAAATAAGTGTCATTTCCACTCCTAAAGTGTATAAGTTTAACACATGGTACTCGATGACATCTACATTCCAATCCCTACATTTGGAAGGTAGAAGAAAAGTTAATAGAGAATATAAGAAGTTTATATAGGTTGAGAAAAAGATTATGAACATGTATAAGTAACTAAATGAACCAAAGAACATGACTAGACAATGCATAGTGAAGTTTACTATCATAAAATATGGGCTAATCAAATGCACACCTTGATCTTCTATATCTATCATATATGTATCCAACTGCATTTACAATCCGCATACAAAACCAAGTTAATTGACTCAAACAAATAAAGAAAAAAAATACAATTGATTTATTGAACGTAATCATAATAAACATGGAAAACTTTGCAACTTGAGTTGAGCTTACCTACTGAAGTGTGCCTGAAGGGTTATCTCTTTTCTTGAGGGTATTCAATATTGCTTCATGAACAGTAGTAATAATAGTCCAAAGTTCCTTTGTCTTTGGTTTTCCTTGATGTTTCAACAAATTAACATTGGCTGCTATAATGAGGTGTGAATACATGAGAATGGTTTTGTGCTTCTCATAGTCTTCAAACACGGGAATGTCATTATTTCTAATCATATATGTGTGCAACCATGTTCCCGCAACAACATGTGATCCTGTTGGATATGTGAACATATCATCATCTGTCGTCGGTTGTTCAAGTTTCTTCTTTCCTCGTACACAACGTGCTAACCAGTAATCTGATCTCTCATCATTCCCTTGTGGTGTAACCAATGCAAAAACATGTCCTGACTGTAGAAGATCTAGAAGATGGTCATAGTCAAGGGAACAATCCATGTCATCATTTATTACCAAGACTATGAGAGATAAAGGAGTAAGATAATATGGAACCCTTATATCAACCCACTCACTTGACTCACACTAAAGAAAAAATAGACAATAACAAGCCAAATCTCGTGTCCAAATGGTCTATGTACTAACATCTGAGCTTCAAAATGAATGCATTTTTGAAGAATATTTCACATTTTGACACTCCAACCTATATCCTATTGTGCCCAACTCAACCTACAAAAATAATCTATGCACCAATGAATCGAGAGGCCCCCTTGTGGCAATGCTAAAGTACACCAATCAACAATAAAATGAGCATCAATGATTTTTGCACTTGAAATCCTCAGTTTCTCATCAACTAGAGCTCTCTTTATGCATGCACCTACTCCATCACACTCCCCTCTTCCATGATCGGCCTCAAAAAAAATCCAAATATGAGGTACACCTCTCTCTACATGCATTGTACACAACCAATAAAATATACAAGCATTTTTGAATTGACATGTGTAGTTATCTGACCAAATGAGATGTCTATCCATAGAAATATTATTTTCCCGCACCCACTGAAAATAATTCTCAAAGAAATGTTGGACAAACTTGGATGAGTATGATCTATCATCGCTCATATAAAAATGGTACTCTCTGATTATCTTTCGGTCATCTTTTATACTATCAGTGGACAATTGTCTTTCCAAAATCATGTTGGCAGCCCTCATGAAAACATTCAACAAACTTCACTAGCCCACCACACTCTAAGCACTTGTCATTTAAGAAATCTTTTCTATAAAAGAAACATCCATCATCTCTACGACATAAAAAATGATCTAGCAAGTCTTTTGATGATTTTGGAAGAGCACTTGTACCACACTCCTCCAACATTTCACTAGTATGCAAAGTAGAATGAATGGATCATAAAAAATCATGGTGCGTTGAAAACTCCACATGATATTTTCAACAAGTATTTCAAATCTTAAGAGGCACACAAAAAAAAAGGCTTGAGGGCTTCAAAATCTCTTTGTGATATTTTCAATGTTGGATGTGTCTCACAATTTTTTTTGAACAACATTGTTTGACTCACCTCCAAATAATGTTTGGGATGTGGGGTACGGTCTCGAATGACAATTCTCAACTTCAAGACATCCTTCACATTTTGTGACACTCTTGAGTTAGATTTCCAAAATAGTTGAATTTGATCCTTCACAGCATCAGTAAGCTTCTTATCACAACATGATAGTCTCCCACCATAAGCCCATGTATCATTTTGAAGAGGATCATCAAGTATTTCTCTTCTTGCAAGTGCTCTATCCAAATTTTTATGATTTAGATTCAATTCAACACAAGTTTGTCTCATCAAATGAGTCTTTCTCAAATGATGACTTACTAAGGAGGTTGTAATAACCCTCCCAGAGGCTCTCTTATCTTTTTCCTTAGTAGTCTTCCCAATGGAATTGAGAGCACTAAAAATATTTCTCACAATAATAGCATTCCTATCCTTTTTATTGTTCACACTAATCTTCAATTTGACTAGTATACGTCTCATCTTATGGATCTTTAACAATTGCACAAACATTTGTGATGCAGGTGCATCTTGGGTCTTTGAGCAATCTTGCATCAACCAAAAATATTTCCTGTTTTCTATTGTTTGCATTATAATTGTTGTATTTGTTGGTTTCATGTTGTATGAAGATTACATGATGTTGAGGACCTATTTGGGAACCTTCTCCTATCATCACATAAAGATTGGATGGACTATTTCAAAGTTATAGCTGTTTTCCTTGCTGTCGGAGCCGTATATTCCTACAGTTTTCATGCTGATTGTGTGTCATGTAGCTGTTGATCCTTAAGGAATCAGCCTTTTCTCTCTTAATAAATTTGAGAGGATCTAAATTAATATCATCTCCTAAGAGCATAAGTCTGAATTCATTATGAGTAAAAAGTTATGACCATTTTGCTCAGGTACCTATTTTCTACCAGTTTTCACGTGAAACGTGGAGTGTTTCTTCTTGTGCAGTTACGTGTGATGAGATGGGGCCTTGCGTAGTTAAGGAAATTTTCTTGGGTCATGTTTGGACCTAAATTTAAAGGCACATCAAGTGGTGTTCATTCTTTCATTAGTTTTGATTTAAATCTTCCAGACTGGACCTATAATGTAATTAAATGCCTGACTGGCCGACTTGTGGCTTAGCTGGCTATATAAGGAGTCTAGATTGATGTAGTAGGGAAATTAGGAATGATTATTATGAAGGTAAATCATTGGAGACAAAGATAAAAATGACATTCTTAATTCATAATTCATTGTATAAGGCCGAAACCTAGAAGGCCTCATAGTCGGGCACGTTTGAAGAAATAATATAATTCTCTGTTGTTGCTGCTAGTTGATTGTCTCATATCCATTGTGTTTTCACTAATTTCATGTGGTAAATATATTACTTCCATTATGTAAATCTTAGAAGGTCTTGTTGTTGATTCAAGTGGTTTCAATTCTACTTGATTCTACTTGTATCTACGCTGCCCCTACGTCAAGTGGTATCAAAGCGAGTTCTTTTTTGTGGATTGGATCATGGAGAACCTTATTGGATTGGTTGTAGGGTAGCAGATCTAAGATCTAACCTATAACATGTAGAAGGTTATGATCTTGTTGGAACCTAATTGTCAAGATGGTTCGTGGTAGAGGAAATGATAATGCTATCATGGATATGTTGAGGAAAATTGCAACTAGGCTTGAAGTTGTAGAGACAACCCAGAGAAAAGGTGCACATCTTGAAGATGTTAGTGATGAAGAAGAAGCAACACCTAATCCTGAACCTAAAGTTGAACAGGATGAGGAAAGACTTTTGAGAGTTTTGTCTAAGGCTAACTCCAGACCTGCAGTTGAAGTTGCTTGCTATGATGGTAGACTTGAGACTGATACACTTTTGGATTGGATCTCTGAGATGGATAAATACTTTGAGTATGAAGGTACTCTTGATAATAAGAAGGTTAAGATAGCAGTCACAAAGTTGAAAGGTCATGCATCTCTTTGGTGGGATCATTTGCAAACTGAGAGACAGAAGCGAGGAAAAGAAAAGATCAAGACATGGATGAAAATGTTTGCAAAGATGAAGAAGAAGTTTCTCCCAGCTGACTACCAAGTTAGTTCGATGAGAAAAATACAAAATTTGAGACAAAAGGACATGATTGTGAAAGAATATACTGAGGACTTTTACAAATTGGATATCAGATCTGGACATGTGGATGATGAAGTGGAGAAAGTGGCTAGATAATTGAATGGCCTAAGGACATCTATTCAAGATGAGATCAATTATGTTAAGATAGAAAGTGTGGAAGAAGCATACCAATTTTCTTTGAAGGCAGAAGAGAGATTGACAACAAGACATGATCAAAGACAGACAGAGGAAGAGGTGGCATATTTCAAAGAAGTAGAGGTAGATCTTATGGAGAAAGTAGTAGATCTAACAATACAGTACAAGATAAAGGATGGAAAGATGAACCTTCTAAAAGAGGTAATTACTCTAGAGGAAGCTATACAGGTTACTCTAAGAATAACAATAATGGGAAAAGAGAAGAGAAATATTGGTTTAAAGGTACTTTTTACAAATGTGGTGAAGAAGGACATAGAGCTTTTGAATGTACTAACTCTTGAAAGAAGACTGGAGGTAATGGTAGAAGTAATTTGGCTTGTGAAGAAGTTGAGGAAATGTCTAATGAACTTGAACATGGTGAAAACTTGATGCTAAGAAGGATCTTGTGGAATGAAGAAGCTGATGAGGAACCTATTCTAAGGAAAAGTTTGTTCAGAACCAAATGTAAGATCACTGATAAATGTTGCAAGGTAATCATTGATAGTGGAAGTTCTGATAATTTGGCATCCAAAGAGCTGGTTAACAAATTTTAGTTGTAGAGATTAAAACATCCTAAACCTTACCATATTGCTTGGATCCAGAAGGAGCATAAACTACTTGTAAGTGAACAATACCTTGTTAAATTCAAAATTGGGAATTATCATGATGAATTCTTGTGTGATATTATGCCTAGGGCTTGTTGTCATATTCTTTTGGGTAGACCTTGTTAGTATGATAGGAAAGCTTTGCATGATGGTAGATTGAATCAAAATACTATTTGGATGGATGGGAAGAAACAAGTATTGTTACCTTTGATAAAGAAGTTTGATGAAGGTCATTGTACTATAGTCAAAGTATGCTTGTTTGATGGTAAAACATTTACAAGAGAAATGAAAGAACAAAATATTTTCTTTTCATTGAAGCATAAAAGTGGATAGTCAAATAAGGTTGCTGATGCCTTGAGCCGAAGAAGAAATTTGCTGACATAGATGAGAGTTGAGGTACTTGGTTTTGATGATTTGAAACATTTGTATGAGACTGACATTGATTTTGTAGAATGTTGGAAATCTTGTAAGGAACACATAGTGAGTGATAAGTGGACTGATTATTTCATTCAAGAAGACATGTTTTTTAAAGGAGTTCAGTTGTGCATACCTAGAGGATCTATGAGAGAGAACATAATAAAGGAGAAACATAGTCATGGACTTGCTGGACATTTTGGGATTGATAAGACTATGAGTTTGATTTTAGAAAGATAATTTTGACCACAAATTTACAAATATGTATAGAGAATGGTAAGAAGTTGCAGAGTTTGTTAGGTAGAAAAAAGAACTATTTAGAATTTGGGATTGTAGACACCCCTGCCTGTACCTGATAGACCTTGGGAAGATGTGAGTATGGACTTTGCTCTTGGATTGCCTAGAACTCAAAGAGGTAATGATTCTATTTTGGTAGTGGTTGAAAATTTTTCTAAGATGGCTCATTTCATACCTTGTAAGAAGGCATCTGACACATTACATGTAGCTGAATTATTCTTCAAGGAAGTGGTAAGATTGAATGGTTTGCCTAAGTCTATTGTTTCAAATAGAGATACTAAGTTTACTGGTTATTTTTGGAGAACACTTTGGAAAAAGATAAATACTGAATTGAAGTTTAGTTCTACTTTTCCCCCTCAGACAGATGGATAGACTGAAGTTGTGAACAGAAGTTTGGGAAACTTGTTGAGATGTTTAGTTGGAGATAAGCCTACTAATTGGGATTTGGTTTTGGCACAAGAAGAGTTTGCAAATAATAATTCTATGAATAGAAGTACTAAGAGGACACCATTTGAGATTTTTATTGGATTTCATCCTAAGGGATCCATAGAGCTAAGAGATTTACCTACTAAGACAAGAAGAAGTGCTGAAGCTGATCATTTTGCAGAATACATGAGAACTTTTCATGATGAAGTTAAAAAGGAATTTGGAGGAGAGTAATATGAAATATAAACATACAGAATATAAGAGAAGGAGACATAAATATTTTGAAGTTGGAGATGAGGTTATGATTCATTTGAAGAAAAATAGATTTCCATTTGGCACCTACAACAAGCTGAAAATGAAGAAGTTTAGACCTTGTAAGATTCTGAAGAAGTTTGACAATGGAAATGCTTATGAAGTGGAATTACAAGAGAACATGGATATATCACCGATATTCAATATTGCTGATATATTTGAGTACTTTGAATCAAATGATGAGATAGAAGATGATCTAGATTATCCTAAGAAAAATAAAGATAGCATTGAGAAGGTCTTGAATAGTAGAGTGAGCAAGAGTACAAGAGGAAAGGACTACATGGAATATCTAGTTCAGTGAAAGACAAGCTAGTTGAACATAGTTCATGGATTACAAAAGATGAGTTGGATCTTTATGATTCAGGTCAGAATATGAGAAATGTCTAATGTGGACATCAGTTCTTTATTTACCCCAGGCGTCTGATGCAGGAGCAACTTGGGTCTTTAAGCAATCTTGCATCAACCAAAAATATTTCTTGTTTTCTATTGTTTGCATTATAATTGTTGTATTTGTTGGTTTCATGTTGTAAAAAGATTACATGATGTTGAGGACCTATTTAGGAACCTTATCCTATGAGCACATAAAGATTGGATGGACTGTTTCAAAGTTATAGTTGTTTTTCTTGCCGTAAGAGACGTATTTTCCTGACGTTTTCATACTAATTGCGCATCATGTAGCCATTGATCCTTGAGGAATAAGACTCTACTCTCTTACATAATTTGAGAGGACCTAAAAAAATATCATCTCCTAAGAGTGCAAGTCCTAATTCATTATGAGTAAAAAGTTATGACCATTTTTCTCAAGTACCTATTTTCTGCCAGTTTTCACGTGAAACGTGGAGTGTTTCTTCTTGCGTGGTTTTGTGTGATGAGATGGGGCCTTGCGTAGTTAAGGAAATGTTCTTGGGTCATGTGTGGACCTAAATGTAAAGGCACATCAAGTGGTGTTCATTCTTTCATTAGTTTTGATTTAAATCTTCCAGACTAGACCTATAATGTAATTAAATGCCTGACTAGCTGATTTGTGGCTTAGCTGGCTATATAAGGAGTCTAGATTGATGTAGTAGGGAAATTAGGAAGGATTATTATGAAGGTACTATTATACACTGAATTTGTGCCTCTGATCTCAAGCTCTCTTGGTCTTGATAATCCAGTATAACATGGGAATCATCTCAAGGTTGTGGGACCTTTTGCTAATCGAGATGAGACCTCCAGATTCTAGGCTAGTTCCTCTTGGATAGTCACCCTGATTTGCTTCTTAACAGGAAAGTAAACTTTGAGGGGAAAGGGTTAGAAGGAGTGCATGAAAGGGAAATGACATGAAGCAAATCTATCTACTAGGTGATGCACCAAAACTAGGGTTTGGATCTCAATATAGAAGGATGAAACCAGTGAGAGGCTTAGTTCTGGGGAATCACAACTTACTGAATAGGCCTGCATAAGTATTTCATAAGAGGGCCTAAAAATTGGACATAACCTATGACCTGCAGGCAGACATTCTCTTCAGCAAAAGGGCACAGGAATGAGATAGAATGATAGGGGCTGAAAGATACCCACAAACTCACTCAGATCATATCAAACATAGTAGTGCACATATAAACTAAAAGTAAGAGGAATCAGGGAAACTAAGAATCACTGAAAGCATTCATAAACTCCAATCCAATAAGAGATAATGCAAACAGGGAAAACACAAGGACATGAAAGACTGTCACAAAATGCCTCTGCAATGCTTGTATTATCAATGGGAATTTTACAACCATAGAAAGCCAAAGGGGAAAAAATGCCACAAATTGCTCTTTGAGAAAGAAAAAAATCTTCCTTTTTACAATTGGCCAACTCTGAGCACTACAGGCTCCAAAAAAAAAGAATATATACATCCCCTGCATGCAGGCAGGAATCCAAATATCTCCAAATTAGGGCTTCATAGATATGCATTATAATAATCATCCCTAAAATCGGTCACTTCTGATCATAAATATTCATGAAAATATCTCAACCGATCAAATATTCCTTTGCGTGTCCATGCTTGATCCTACTCGTAGACAAAAGCCTCAATCTATCTACCTCCCTGCAAGACCACTAAGCCATGAATGCTAAAAATATGATTCTTGCAAGAATTTGAATTTTAAAAAAATAGATGGCGCCAGCTCCTTAATGCCTTTTTTTTGGTGCAAGAACACCGCACTGTATCTTAGGAATAGAAATCAACACACAACAGCCACCCAGATCTCCATCGTCATCTTTGCAAACTTCCACCACCTTGAAATAACACTGGTCGCATGATCGCATGAGCTAAAAAAAACTCATGCGATCATGCGACAAGCTTCGCTGAAAACTTTCCTCTGCCACGCAAGACACCTCGGGCCCACAAGACCACCTGCAAACTTAACCCTAGCTTACCTCGAGTTCAAATTCTCCTTTAGTCACCAAGTCACGTGAAATTTTCCTTAACCTCGGGTTCATTTAGTGACCACACGAAAACCTATTAATCACGCAACCGCGCTCCGCTTACCAAGATTCCAATTGGACGGCGGACGCAAGATCTCATACCCTTCAAATATTATTTCCGATCATGCACCAGTCGTAGATCCTATTAGAACTGGGACCCCACCAAACACACGTGTCTACTCGCAAATCCCCATCAGCATACAACAAACCAATAGAAGATGAGCATTTTAGCAAGAAAGGACCCACCGTCAGAGCCTCAATAATAAAGCAAGATCAACGGTCGTGGCATGATCGCGAGGCACAAGAATATTCCATCAGATCATGCACCAGCCGTAGATCTTAATTTATCTTTAACCGCATAGCCGAGACCGCCAAACATCTAGAGACTTAGCGACTAAAGTAAAGATAACCGCATGCTAGGTCGCAGGATGCTAAGGACTTAACCACCAGAAATGAGAGATTGCGCGAACACATAGTCGCAAGATCGCTGAATAAAATTAACCGCCAGGCCCAAGCATGATGTTAACCTTTTAACTTAACCCAATCATATCTAGAGACTTAGCGACAAAGGGATTCGCTAAATCTCGTAATCCTTTTGTTAACTAGTGTTAAACCTTGAGAACCCGTGACTAAAGCAATCTCCAAGTCGCTGAATAACCTTCTTTACCTCTGGGTCTATCTGGTGACTATGAGAGATCCTCCAACTATGCAACTGCGCAAATCCTACCAACCTCGGGCCCACTTATGCCACTTGGCATTCTGTTATCCGTCCCAATCGCTTGGTCATCAACACCTCGGCAACCCTCTAACAATGGACCCATGATAGAAGGATTTCATCGAAAGGTTGTAGCATGATCACATGGGGCCGGAAGATCCCATGTGAACATGTGACCATCATCAGATCTTTACCGCACTCGCATCTCAGGTCCACAACAACCTGCAACCTCCTACCGGCACGGCTAATGGTTTGTCGCATGTTCGCATAGCCTAAAAAGGGGCTATGCGATCATGCGACAGACCGCTAGCATTCTTCAAAAACAACCACTGGGCCCACTGACAGGTGTCATCCTGTTGCATGATCACAAGGGCAAGGAATATTCCTTGCGAACATGTGACAACCACAAGATTTTGAGAAAAGCCAGCCACGGGGCCCCACCAGGTCAGAGTTGCGCACTTATGAAATGAATGCTGCCAGAGGAAGAAGTCCAAAACATAGAAGGGGTTGAAAACACAGAGGGTTCTCGAGTGAAGGTCAAAAACACACCAAGCTTTAGGAGTGGAGGTCGAAAACACACTGAGCTTTCAGACCAAAAGGCAGAAACATCCTGAGCCTTCATAGAGAAGGTTGAAAACACACTGGGTTTTCGATACTTGAGCAGTTCTTTGCAAAAAATAGGACCGTGGCCGAAAATGAATGAGGGGGAAATTTGGGCAACAGGTACATCATTAGAGAAAAAAATAGGATGAAAGATGAGATTTTGAATGCATAATTCATTGTATAAGGCCGAAACTTGGAAGGCTTCACAACTAGGCATGTTTGAAGAAATAATATAATTCTCTATTGTTGCTGCTAGTTGATTATTTCATATCCATTGTGTTTTCAATAATTTCATGTGGTAAATATATTTCTTCCATTGTGTAACTCTGAGAAGTGCTTGTTTTTTATTCAAGTGGTTTCAATTCTGCTTGATTATGCTTGTATCTACCCTACCCCTGCGTCAATTTGACATTGCTCAACCAATGTCTTGTGGCTAAAAAATTGATCAAAAAGTTTTGAAGCCCACAACCAAACAGTTCTTTCTAATCTCTTGCCATCAAAATTTCTCATTATGTTCTCATCAATTTCAAGTAACCATTTAGTTGTTCTTGAAGGTCTCAAATTTGAAGTTTGTCTCTTTTCCTCCCAAGGGACTTAATTTCTCATATATTTTGGAGACGTGTTACGTTGATTTGGTTCTTGTCTACCATTATCATTGTCAATTCCTTCATATTCAATCGGTGGATTGTCATTGACAATGTCCACACTTCCATTCCCCACATCTACATGCTCATTTTCAAAACCTACATTTTCATCTTCAATCCCTACATTCTCATTTTCAATATTATTGTCATAAATCATTTCAAATTCATGTTCTTCACTTGAAAGAACATTCAAAGGTGGGTCTATGCCGACATCTTCATTAATATTTAACATACCTTGTCTCTTGTTCCGATGGGAAACCCTATCCATTTCTCTATACACTTCAATCTCTTCATTTGTGAGTTTCTTCTTTTGTTTATGCTTTCAATGACTACATCCCCCATAGTGAGACCAAAAAGGTGATGCAAAAACCTTTGGTAATAGAGAAAATCCAACCAACAAGTGCAAAACATGGATTTTTGTCTTCTCTAAAGACAAAACATGATTCTCTACAACTCGAGTCTTTTGATTCACCTCTCTAGAAGGATCCAAGTAATATAGTTTTTACTTTTCACTAGTAAATAGAATCGGATATTTGAAAATATAGGATATTTGATATTATCGAATATCTGAAATCTTTAGCAAAAACTCTCTCTCTCTCTCTCTCTCCCCTTTCCCCTTCTCTCTCTCCCCTACTCCCCCCCCCCTCTCTCTCTCTCTCTCTCTCTCTCTCTCTCTCTCTCTCTCTCTCTCTCTCTCTCTCTCTCTCTCCCCTACTCTCTCCCCTTCCCCTTCCCCTTCCCCTTTTAAATGTTCTTACATCAATTTTTATGTCACTGTCAGTTTCTAGGATAAATGATGAGTGTACGGTGGTTCTACATATGTGTGAAATTTCTTTTCTAGACTTAAAAAATCAATTGATTGTATTCAATCAAGGGGAAGTCCATTGAAATCTACTTATTCAATATAGTTAGACCGCTAAAATTACAAGGAGTTTGTAGAAAAATCCTATGCTGGATACTTTCAAGAGGACTTGGGCTAAAATTATCTATCATCAAATCAACTGTGCAAGTATTTTTTTGAAATTATTTTGTATATCATTTTCCCTCAAAGGAATTCCCATTTAAGAAAAATGTAGCAGTTGTTTCTCATTACAATTCATGTTTGAAGAAAAGATCTTTGTTGATTCTCTGAACTATATCTGATTCGAAACATCATCGTTAAGTGTTAGGTTAAGTTACCAAGCTAAACGTGCCTCTCTAGAGGGACCCAAAGAATATAGTTTTTACTTTTCACTAGTAAATAGAATCAGATATCCAAAAATATCAGATATCTGATATTATCAGATATCTAAAATCTCCTACCAATTTTTTTTTGAAATCTCTCTCTCTCTCTCTCTCTCTCTCTCTCCCTTAGGTATAATATTGAACATATAATATAAATATTTAATAAGTTAATATTATACTATTATACAATACATATAAATAATAATAATAATATAATACATACTAATATAAAAATTTATATTATAATATTAATGCTATGCTATTATTATTTAATATTAATATTAAAAAAAAAATGGTAATATATATTTTAAAATTGAAAAAAATACTTAATTAATATTAACATAAAAAAATACAGTTTAATATGAAACTTGAAATTGAGAAAGCTAGTGCAAATGAAATTTTGAATTAGGCGAGAAGTTTCGGATATTCGATATTATCGGATATCTGAAATTTTTGGTTATCCGATTAGGCTTGGTATTTTCTTGGGCAATACCAAATGTGGATGGTCAACCCTTTAGGTGTGTTTAGGAGATTGTTTTCAATATCGAGACTTCGACCATGTGGTTGACGACTATTTTTTCACCCAAAATCGATGAAATGAAAAAGGTTTCTTAAAGACATTATCAACTTTCCATCAATATAATTGCTGTCAAATTTCGAGTTCAGTAAGTAATTCTTACTTTATTTTCAGTTGATTTATCTTTAAAGTCGTAATTGACATACTGATTGAAAAACAACTATAACTTTCACACCATTTAACCTTTTTGAAATCTAAAACATGTGTCACATTCTATGCTTCGGCTACTATAAGAAAAAAAAGTTTTCAATTTTGTAAAGTTTTTAATTAGTTAAGGTGGTCAAACACGAGAGTTTTTTTATTCTGAAAAAGTTGTAGCAGAAAATTCATAATTAATTATTTATTTAGCAAAATTTTACAAAAAATATGTGTCACATCCGAACATGAGTCTACTACTTATATCTAGAATCTTGGGAAAATATATCATCATTTGATTGTGATTAAGGTGGTCAGACATACATGTACTTTTTATCTTTTCCCTGAAATTTTCACACTACTACGTTGAAATCTAAAATTTTGAACAATTAGATAAAAAAAATTTTAGACAAGGGCTAGTAGTTTAGAAACTATATTTAATTTGCTACAGATTCTATTCTTACAACTTTTTCACATAAGGTTCATAAGATGTTCAACCTTTTACGTCAAATTGACTAAGCCTGATTTTCTGATTTTTCATTGCCACTTAAGGCTATAGTTTGGTATACCATGATCCTGCACATACCCTTTTAGTTTGTTTAAAGCGTAATTTTATTATATGTTCAGTTATATTTATTTAATTATAATTTTTAATAAATATATTTAA